>PVLD010013273.1:0-56735 GCA_004027595.1 Dinomys branickii | reverse complement strand
GTTGAGCCCATAACGGCGAGGTCCGCAAGGAGAAGCAATCTAGCCGAAGAGCCTGGGGGCGGGGGCGGGGGCGAGGGCGGGGCGGGGCGGGGCGGGGCGGGGCCAGAAGGAACTGGTGTCACATAGGAGGCGGTCTTTGTGATGCGGGAAGAAAATTCAGTGGGTGTGACACTTTGTAAGGTGACAGCACCCTGGTAAGTGTTGTAATACAGATATTCGCAGATCTCTCTAGAAAAGGAAAGGCAGTTGCTGAATCTCAGCCCCACACTTCAATATTGCAAGCTCTCTGTTGTGTCCCACAAGAAGCAAACACCCTTAGGGAAAAAACAAGATATTTCCTAGTTTCTCCCCGGTTTCTTTCTCTCAGTTGCACAGCACCACCACTGTGAAGTTCCCTAAAGCAGAAACCAGGGTCCTGCTGGGGATATAGCTCAGTGGAATAAGCGCCTGCCTAGCAAGCGCAGGGTCCTGAGTTTGATCCCCAGTACCGAAAAAAAAAAACAAAACAGAAACTAGGGTCCTCTCCTAGGCCTCTCCTTCCCGTTTCCTTTGCCCCCACCCAGCCCAGCCCCAAAGCAACGACACTAGTTAATCTGTTTTTTTTCTCCCAAATTCGTCTGGAATCCTACTACTTCTGTCTTCCCTGCTCCCACCCTACCATCATCTCCCATCGCTACTTTAAAAACGAAAACAAACTGGGCCTCTTGGTGCATGGCTGTAATCCCAGCACTCAAGAGGTTGAGGCAGGAGGATTACTGCGAGTTTGAGATCAGCGTGGTCTACATAGTGAGTTCAAGGCCAGCCTGGACTACATAACGAAACCCTGTCCCCAAAACAAAAACAAACAAAACACGGAATTTCACAAACGTGATCTAATGAATAGGTATAGAACTATGCACCCAAAACTTAAGGATTGCACCTTTTTTAAAAAATATTTTTGGTCATTATTCAATGTAACCACAGGTACATCACACTCATGTGTATTCTTTAAAATCTATCTATTGATGAATTATTGATGTTAATTTTATGAGTTTTAGTATATCAAACAAGGAATGCTTAATAGGAAAAAAATCACAAAAATAAAGTATTGCATTTTTAATATTTATCGAATGTTTATAAAACAGAATTTTCAACATCGACTGGCTTTTGGTGTAAAGTCTAAAAACAAAACAAATAAAAATTCCTATATGAATTACAATGAAAATACCAATAGCACTCTACCAAAAAGAAAAGTCTTTACTTCAATTATCACACCTAGAGCAGTCATCACACATGACAACAGCACTTTACATGCACAGATATCACTTACAACTTACACTGACAGCACATACATTTTGTTATGCTGGTCTTTTTTGTAGGACATAATTGATAGCTTCCTAGTTTTGCTGTTTTGTCAGAAGTTTCTTTTTTAGAAGATTCTTTTTTTAAAAATAGAAGATTCTTGTCATATTATGCAATTTGTAGTTAACAGGGACATAAAATATCAATAAAATAAAGTATTAAATTCTTAATATGGCTCAGTATGGTACCCCATACCTGTGATCCCAGCACTCGGGAGGCTGATCCAGGAGGACTGCTGTGAGTCCAAAGTCAGCTTGCACTACATAGTGAGACCCTGCCTCAAAAAGAAAACAAAAAAAAGAGACTTTCCAGAAGATGGTAGAGGAGCAGCAGAGAAAGCAGCTCCAAGATCTGGTGTCCAGGCCAGGCATGGTGGCGCACATCTGTAATCTCAGCACTCAGGAGGCTATGGCAGGAGGATTATTGCAAGTTCAAGACCAGCCTGGGCTACAAAGTGAGCTCAAGGCCAGCCTGACCTGCGTAGGGAGACTCTGTCTCAAAAAGACCAAAAAAAAAAAATTGGTGTCCAGATACTAGAATATAGATATGTGAGGAGGAGAAAAAGGAAGGAGGTAGCTCCCTGGAACCCAGGAGGGATCTGAAGCAAGAACTGAAGCCCAGAGGGACAGCAGAGAGACTTCAACTGAGGAGGAGGAAGTGGCTGGTGGCGCTTTCTCCACAGGCTAAGACTCACAGCACAGGCTCATACCTGCAAACCCACAGTGCCTACTGGTGATCCCAGAGACCTCCCAGGAGAATGGAGCAGCGGACACAGCAGACTGCAGCGGCTGGTGAGTTACTCAGGTTCCGATGTCCCCCAGGAGAGGGCAGTTAGCCAGGAACCATCTTGGAGAAGGGCCAACGCAGAGCAATTGCTGGCTTCATCTAGCAGCTGCCAGTACGAGGGCAAGGGAGCCAAGCTCAAGCCAGCAGGAAGTCACGGAGCCACATTCGGGCTGGCAGGGGTGCACAGACAGGTGAAACAGGTCTGGTTCCAGACTCACAGTCGGCAACCAGCTTGAACTTCAGTAGGACTAAAGGAGCAGGTAGGCTCACCACCATTCTCCAGTACCCTGCCATAAAGCGTGCCCTAATTAATCAGCTCAGAACTGGTCTCTGTCTGGCCACATTTTCTACCAGTGACAGCAGAGACACACCTTAAAGTGGACTCTTTTTCTCTTCTTTTCTTTTTTTTTCTTTCTCTCTCTTCTTGTTTATTTTGTTTTTGTCATGATTATTTGTTCTTGTTTTTACATGAGTGTGACCATGGTTTCTAAATTTTTGTCATTCTGTTCTGTTCTTGTTTTTATTTCTTCTCTTTTTCTGTCCTGTCTTCTTCACAGATTTCAATCAACCCATCAAATGTGGAATGAGTGCTTAGACCAGACGTCAGCATTTCTACATCAGCTGTGTGCTTGCTTACAAAATCTGAGATAACATCAGAAATAAAAAACTATGTAAGCTGCAATGTAAACACAAAAGTCTACCCCAGAAAAAAGTCTTTGCTTCAGCTGTCACATCCAAGGCAGTTTTCACACGTGACAACTGCCTGTTTCATGCATATGGCTCATTTACACGGAGAGCACATTTGCTTAGCTTTCCTTTCCTATGTGGCAGCTCATTCTTCCATTTCTCTTCTGTTCCTGTTTTGTCAGGAGCTTCCTACTATGTTGTACAATGTGTACTTCGCAGGAAAATAAGATAGCAGTGAAATAAAATACCAAAGGTGTAATGAGTGCTTAGAATAGACATTAACATTTTCTTTCTTTTTTATTTTGGTACCAGGAATTAAACTCAGGACCTTGTACTTGTCTGGCAAGCACTTGTGCCACTGAGCTATATTCTCAGCCCTTTTTTTCTTTCTTTCTTCTTTTCTTCCTTTCTTTCTTTTTTCTCTCTTCTTTCTTTCTCTCTCTTTCTTTCTTTCTTTTTGAGACATGGTTTCACTATGCAGTTCAGGCTGGCCTTGAACTGACTTTGTAGCCCAGGCTGGCCTCAAACTCACAGCAATCCTCCTGCCTCAGCCTCCCAGTGCTGGGATTATAGATGTGCACTACTACGCCCAGCTGACATCAACATTTTCATATCAACTAATTACTGGCTTATAAAACCTAAGTGATAACATCAAAAATAAAAACCTATGTGAACTACAATGAAATTACTAATAGAACTCTACAACAAAAATAATCCTTGCTTCAACTGTCAAACCCAAGGCAGTCTTCATATGTGAAAATTGTATGTTCCATACACAAGCATCGCTTACACTGATAGCACATGTTTTGTTTTCCTGTCCTTTCTTGTAGGGCATAGTTGACATATTTTTTGTTTTCCTGTTGTCTTTGGAATGCTGAACCTGGCTGCTCACCTGTCAGCTCACCTGTGTAGTCCACAATTTTTTTTTTTTTTGGTCTTTTGAGACAGGGTCTCACTATGTAATTCAGGCTGGCCTTGAGCTCACTTTGTAGCCTAGGCTAGTCTTGAACTCATAACAATCCTTCTGCCTCAGCCTCCTGAGTGCTGGGATTACACATCTGGCCACAATATCTTTTTGAGACAGGGTCTCAGTATGTAATGCAGACTGGCCTTAAACTCTCTTATGTAGCCCAGGCTGGCCTTGAACTCATGACAATCCTTTTGCTTCAGCCTCCCAAGTGCTGGGGTTACATGTGTACAACGCCACACCTGGGTAGTCCACAATTGTTTGGTGTAGTTTTTCCTGTGCTGTAAATGGTGTCTTATGAGTTCCAGTTCCAATCCTCTAAGAAATTTTTTGGTGATGAGGTCTTGCTGTGTAGCTCAGGCTGGCCTTGAGTTCACTATGTAGCCCAGGTTGGCCTTGAACTCCCAGTGGTGCTCCTGCCTCAGCTTCTCAAGTGCTAGGATAATATGTGCCACTACACCTGGAATTCTCTTTAAAAAAGTCTTTGTGGTGTTTTGCTCTTGTAAACTATCAAATTATTTATGCCACACATGTTTAGGATCAAGTAAAACACAATCATTAACCAATGCTTCGTGTTTATTTTTTTTTTACTCTTTATATAGTGTGTCTTTTGTAAATTGTTAATTCATTCTCATATTACAAAGGCGATTTAGTGGAAGAATCTTCCTTTCACTGCTTTGTGTTTCAGGTGACATCATAGTTGCTGTATAACTCATTATCAACACCCACTATGCCTTCGTTTTTGTTGTAGAAAGTTTCCAGCTCAGCTTTCTCTTTTGTTGAGGTTTCCCTATCAACATTTCCATCATGGTGCAATGTTGATGTCAGGAGTACCAATTTGTTTTTCTTTGCAATGTGAATCTTTCTGAAATCCAAAGATTTACTATACAATTCTCTGTTCTTTCAATTCTCTGTTTTGAAATTGCAACATTTCACTTGGAATTTCTGCTTTGTTCCTGCCTACAATTCTCGCACTGGTCAACTTGTACTCCGTTAGCAAATGTAACATCAATTGGAAACTGGTAAACCAATTGTTGACTGTTACATTATGATTAGTTTAGGAGATGGGAGCAACAAGTCTGTTCACAACATTATTTGTTTTGGGGGCGCTTTTGGTTTGGGGGTATTTTTGGTTGTTTTATTGAGATGGGGTCTCACTATGTAGTACAGTTTGGACTTGACCTTGCTTATGTAGCCCAGACTGGCCCCATACTAGTAGCAATCCTCCTGCCTCAGCCTCCTGAGGGCTGGGATTACAGGGATGCACCACCATGTCCAGCCACCATTCAGTTTATTGCTATAAGACTAAGTATACATGGCTGAGTTCCAGGATGAATTTCTAAATTGAAAGCATAATAAGTTTTTGCATCTACAAGGGCATAAATTTCTATGTCATATTTTGACCCATTGCACTTCTGTAAGTATTTTACATTCTTGTGATTACCATGAGAAATCCCTGCTAAGTACAGCAGACCTACGAATGCTTTCAGTTCAGCTAGTGAGGTGTCATAATAAAAACAATTTTTAATATGGCTATTGGTGCATGCATAACATTTACTTGTATCTCAAACTTTGTGTATCTTACAACATCTTGTAGCATTTTGTTTGTTACAGTTTTGAACATTGTTTCTCCAATACCTTTTACCCTTGCCAAGACCTTCATTATTTTTGGGCCTAATCCTAACATTGGATCATTCCATTTGGTTGTGTGACCATTTTGCCACAGTTTGACTAGTCAAGTATGTACTCACATTGCTGTTTCCTTTGTCATCTGAATCAAAAAGGTCTGCACCACCTGTGTCTGTATCAGTTGATTCTTGCTCCATTTTACTATCACAGGAACTTTGGTTCACAAGAACTTTGCTCACATGGTCAACGTCAAAGTCATTATCATCCACCCACACCACTCTTCTGTTATGAAAGCATGAAGTTTACCATGATGGATCATCTTTGTCATCCATGCATGAGTAATCTGATGATTCACTTTTGACCTCCTCCAGAACTTGCAAATCTGTTTTTTCATGTGCCACTGTATAGAATTGGGCTACTTCTACTAGAAAATTGAAAGAAAACTTAAGAAAACAAATCCTAGAGTGTGTGGATATATTATATCCTCTGTGATGCTCAGATAAACATACAAAAAAAACTGTTCCATGGAGCATAATGTGGGTGTAAATCCTGGTTTCACACTTTTGCACATGCACACACACCCTGCTTTTTGTTGTACCAAACAGGTAAATGCAAAGATTGCCTCCTGCATCCCTCAAGGAAAGGTACTGAGACGCACAGCTGGTTACTGCTATGCTAAAGTAAAATTTACAGTAGAAACATAAGGGGTGTGTATGAGGCACCCTCTGTTATGCTTGGAGGGTTTAAAGACAAGGTCTTGCTATGTAGTTCAGACTGGCCATGAAACCACTCAACAGGCATCCCAGGCTGGCCTTGAACTCACAGCAATCCCCCTGCCTCGGCCTCCTAAGTGCTGGGATTACAGCATTGCACCACCACACCAAGAAAATATTAACCAGGCCTGAACCTTCTTAGCTTTGTGTATCAGATGACAACAGGTGCATTCAGGGTGGTATGGTCCTAGATATGGTATGACAGTAGCCTTCTATCTTGTAAAGTTGATATGAAAAAAATTTTGATGGGTCCATTTGAGTATGGGTGTGTTGTTTTTCAAAAGCTAAATATTTCCAACTCTTTCTTCTATTATTTTATTTTATTTACTTTTTGTGCTGCTCCAATCAGACTCAAACAATCTTCCTGCCTCAGCTTCCTGAACAGCTGAGATTATAGTTACAGATCACCACACAAGGATTGTTTTTGGTTTTGTGTGTGGGGGTGGGTGGGTGAGTGGGGTTTTTTTTGTTTCTAGTATGAGGACTGAACTTAGGACCTTTGCACTGAGTCATATCCCTAGCTGTCTTAGTCACTTTCTCGTTGCTAGGTCACAAGACCTGACACCCACAACTTGACAATAGGTTTGTTTTGGCTCATGTCCCTAGTTGCCTGGCTCCAAGGCAGGAAGCCATGGTGGAGCAAAGTTGCTCACATCATAGTGACAAGGAATTTGAGAGAGAGGGAAGGAGCCTGTGAGGGATCCAGGCACTTCCAGGTCACACCCCCAGGTACACTTCTAAACAGACCCCATCCCTGGCCAGCAAGTCAGCTGTGGCCCCCTCATGGTCTGGTCACCTTCCAAAGCCCCGCCTATGAGTGTCTGAGGCTCTTGGGGGACATGTGGCTCTAGCCTATAACATTCTGTCCCTCCTCCCATAAGACTCATGCATATCTCTTTATGCAAAATGTATTTAGTTAGCCCACTTCTAAAAGTCACGAAGATCTTAACAGTTTCAGCAATCCTAAAAAGTCCAAGTCCAAAGTCTCCTCTAAGAATTGAAACTCAGTTGTGAGCTCCTGTAAAAACCAAAAAGTTAGCTGGGTATGGTGGCACCCACCTGTAATCCCAGCACTCAAGAGGCCGAGGCAGGAGGATTGCTGCAAGTTCAAGGCCACCCTGGTCTATGTAGGGAGTTCTAGTACAGCCTGGACTGAATAGTGAGAGATTCTCTCTCAACCCCAAAACAAACAAAAATAATCAAAAAGTTAAACACGAAGAACATACAATGGCACAGGGCAAACATTCCAAAAGGAAACAATAGGGAAGTAGAAACCAATGGGATCAAAGCAAGACCAGAATCCAGTAAGGAAACATTAAATTCTGTAGATCCATGTCTAGCACCTGGGGTAAAGGTGTGAATGCCAATGAGTTTGAGTGGTTCCAGTCCTACAGAATTGCTGGTAGGAACTGTCATAGATTCTCTCTCAGACTGGTTCTGCTCATTGCCTGAAGCTTCCCTCATATGTTCTCTATTCCTGGCTTTTCCAGTTTCCCGGGGTCTCCACTACATTGTCAGCTTTCTTCTCATAGCTTCATGCACTACCCTCTTGGCAGCACACTGTCTGGGCTCTAAGGCCACCTTTAAACATCTGGGTGAAAGCCTCCCTGATGCCACAACTCTTGCATCCTGCATGCCTAGAAAAATCAGCACCTCATGGGTGGTGCTAAGGTCTGCCACCAGCTGCAGCAGTACCTGAGGCCCTTGAATCGTGGCTCCAGAGGCCTCTGAGAGCCTAGATGGCTGAACCCTGGGAAACATTTTCCTCTTCAGCCCAAAAAAGAGCAGAGCCCCCACACGAAGCTCTGGGGGGAACATCTAGATACAAAACTGTAACACCAACCTTTTAAATTTTTTGAAGGACTTCTGAGAAGATGGCAGAGGGTAAGCAGCAGAGGAAAAGCCTCCCTGAGGCTGCCGTCCAGACACTGGAATACAGCAACATGAAGAAGATAAGAAGGAGGTAGGTGAGTCTGCTGGACCCAGGGGGATCTGAAGAGAGAACTGAAGCCTATCAAGAGAGTGAAGAGAGAAACTTCAGTGAAGAAGGAGGCAGCCAGCAGAGCCTTCTCCCTGAGATGGGACTCACTGTGTGGGAGAAGCAGTTCAAACCTGTGGACACATGGTGACTGCTGGCAACACCAGGGACCTCCACAGAGAGACACAGCAGGGAAAAGGAACAGTGGATGTGAAGGACTGCACTAGCTGGGGGTGAGGGCTGAGGGCTTGGCTGTTCTGTGGGAGAGAACAATTGGCTGGGACCATCTTGGAGAGGGGTCAACTGAGCTCAGAACTCAGAACATGACCTTGGGATATAGCTCAGTGCCATAAGCATTCTGCCTGGCAAGCTCAAGGTCCTGAGTTCGATCCCCAGTACCGCAAAAAAAAAAAAGATCTCAGAACAACTGTTGGATCCATCTAGCAGCTCCCAACTGAGTTGAAACCCACAGAAGATACGCGGATGGGTTCAGGCTGAATGGGTCTGGTCCCAGCCTCACAGCCAGAATCCAGCCTGAACTTCAAGGGGAAATAAAGGTGCAGGCTACTGAAATTCTCTGCTTCCACACCATAAAGCTACCGCTGGCTTGCTGGGGTAAATCAGTACAGATCTGACTCTGGCTCCACATACTGTCTACCAGCGACAGCAGAGACAAACCTGGAGATAGAGTTTTTTTCTCTGTCTTTTCTTGTTTAGTTTTTCTTTTTTTTTGCTTTTGTTTTTGTTTTCTCTTTCATTGTTTGATCTGGCTTCTATATGAGTGTGAACATCATTTCCAGCTTCTTTGAGGTGGTTGTTCTATTCCGTTCTTCCTTGTGTTTCTTCCTTCTCTCTTTTCCTCCTGTCTTCTGTACCAGTTTCCCAAAGTCTGTGTGACCTGCCCCTTTGTCCTCCAGCTTTGCTTCTAATCTCTCCCTCTTTTTCTCTAACCCCTTTTAGATTTTCTCCACTGAGGGTAAAAGTGGTATGTTGAGGACTTATTTACTGCACATAGTTTTCTGGTTTGTTTTAGATCTTGTTATATAACCACAAATGTAGTTCATACAGTTAAAGATGGAGAGTCAGTGACCAGTTTGTCATTTTCTAGGCTGTGTTCTAGACTGTCATTATTGCTGCTTGTACCAAGTTAGCCAAAGTGTTGTAATTGTTCTAACCTGCCATTCTTCCTGGCATTCCAAGACTGGGATTGACGAAGCGTTGTAGAAGATATTGTGGATTTGTGGCATGTATATTTGTGATTGTTATCATAAACAATGTTGGCTGACCAGACCCAGCCCAGTGTTTATGATTGTTATCATAAACATACAATGCCAAAGAACCAAGGGCTCGGCCAAGTAGGCAGCAACTTCTCAGACCCAATAAATTAAAGAGATAGGCTCTTCCAACAGACCCAAAACCCAAAACCCAGCTACACCTGGAAGACACTGCTGAGAGGGAGTCATTTCCTAAGGGTTCTAAATACTAGTAATAAACTGGGCATGGTAGTGCACACCTATAATCCCAGCACTCAGAAGGCTGAGACAGGAGGATTGCTTTGAGTTCGAGGCCAGCCTGGACTACAAAGTGAGTTGAAAGGCCAGCCTAAACTGCATAGTGAGACCCTGTCTCAAAAAGACAAAAAGCAAGCAAGCAAACAAGAAAGAAAAACACTCACACTCTGAAAGTCAAGGGATGGAAACAATACTCTGTGCAAAAGGAACCCAGAAAAAAGCAGGGGTAGCTAATCTATTTATAGACAACACGGATTTCAAGCCAAGACTGATTAAGAGAGACAAAGGTCACTACATCCTTATAAAGGGAATAATCCAAGAGGAAGAGATAACAATCACAAACATATATGCCACAAATACCAGTGCATCCAACTATACAAAACAAGTATTAATGGAAATGAAAAATCAAATAAGCACTAATACAATTTTATTGGGGGAAATCTCAATGCCCCACTGTCACAGAGAGACAGATCAACTAGACAAAAAGTCAACAATAAAATATTAGAACTTAACTTTTTTTTTTTGTGATAGGATCTTGCTGTGTAGTTCAGGCTGGCCTTGAGCTCACTTTGTAGCCCAGGCTGGCCTCAAACTTGCAACAATCCTCCTGCCTCAGTCTCCCAAGTGCTGAGGTTACAGGCATGCACCGCCAAGCCTGGCTAGAATTTGACATTTGAACAAATGGACTTAGCAGATGTCTACAGTGTTCCACCCCACAACATCAACATACACGTTCTCAGCTGCACACAGGATGTTCTCTAAAATAGAGCACATCCTAGCTCACAGAACATGCTTAAGTAAATGTAAAGGAATTGAAATTATGGCATGCATATTATCTGACCATAATGTAATGAAATTGGAAATCAATCGCTAAAAAAAACACAAGAGGGCTGGGGATATAGCTCAATGCTGCAGTGCCTGCCTGGCAAGTGTAGGGTCCTGAGTTCAATTCCCAGTACCTGAAAAAAAAAAAAAACACAAGAACCTAAGCACATAGAAACCATAAGCACATAGAAATTGAAAAACACTCTCCTGATCAACGAACGGGTCACAGATGAAATTAAAGAAGAAATTAGACAGTTTCTACAATTAAGCGGTAATGACAACCCTAACTTACTAGAATATATGCTACACAATAAAAGCAGTCCTAAGAGGGAAATGTACAGCAGTGAATACCCACACCAGGAATACAGAGCAATCTCCAATGAACAACTTAATTTTGATCCGCAAACTTCTAGAAAAAGAAGAGTAGGTCAAGCTCAAGGCTCAAACAAGGGAGAAAATTATAAAGATCAGAGCAGAAATTAATGCATTGGAGACTTAAAAAAAATACAAAGAAAGAATGACTCAAAGAGTTAGTTCTTTGAAAGATTAAACAAAATCCACAAACCCTTAGCCAACTTTATCAAAAAAGGAAAGAAATATTCAAATCCAAGAGCTACCAGTCGAGTGTGCTCTGTATCCATCCAGCCTAGGGCTGGCAGGAGGGTTTGGAACCACATTGGTGCAGCCAGTGAGTAGGGGCTGGTCCACCTAGATCTTGAGGTCAGCAAGGGGTGAACCCTCCCCAGGCCTGTCTGAGATATCTAGCTATGGCATTTGTACCTGCAGTGCGGCTGCACTGGCTCAGCACCACCTACCTATTTTGCCTTGGCTCAAAGAGGTATTTCTTGTGGTCACACTCATATACCAATTTTAGGAAGGCTTGGGACCTCTGAAACTCAGATTCTACACAGAACCCCTCTTAGAACCTTTTCAGAAACACCAGCATACTTTGCCTCACAGGATGGGACAAATAAAGATGGCTCTGAGAATAGAACTGTGGAATCAGTGAGTGAGGGAAGCAGTAAGAAATCAGGCCCAGGGAATTCTGGGAAAGGGGAAACTAGCTACGCTATCCTAAATGTGGTGAATTGTGCACATTTGTAGAGACTGTTACGCACATATAGACTACTTTTGTGTGTAAGATTTACTTCTTGTAATGTTCCTTCTTTTCCCCTGTCTATTCTGTAAGTCATTAAATGTATAGAAACATAGAAGTTATACAAACCAGAATAATTTTCTTCCTAACCTTAAGTGATTCTCTAAATATTCAGCAGATACTAAAAATCCTCCTGATTGGTAATACTTTGCACTGATATATAAAAGATAATTAAATAATTAAAATTAAAAATTTTAATTATAATAAAAACTTAATTTTAATAATTAAAATTAAAAATATTTGCCTCTTTAAAAAAAAGAGAAAGGACTCAAATCTGTACAATTAGGGATCAAAAGTGTGAAATCACAATGGACCCTGCAGAAATCCAGAAACTCCATTATACCTACTTTGAGAACTTGTATTCTAATAAGATGGAAAATGCAGAAAAATTGTACGTATTCCTAGAGACATATGAATTACCAAAGCCGAATCAAGAAGATAT
Organism: Dinomys branickii; assembly: GCA_004027595.1. NCBI lineage: Eukaryota > Metazoa > Chordata > Mammalia > Rodentia > Dinomyidae > Dinomys > Dinomys branickii. The sequence goes on along the minus strand of PVLD010013273.1, from coordinate 44,640 downwards.
AAAAATCCTAAATAAAGCTGGGTGTGGTGGTGCATGCCTGTAATCCCAGCACTCAGGAGACTGAGGCAGGAGGATCATTGCAAGTTCGAGACCAGCCTGGGCCACAAAGTAAGCTCAAGGCCAGCCTGAACTGCCAGCAAGACCTTGTCTCAAAAAGACAAAAAAAAAAAAAAAAAAAAAAAAAAAAAAAAAAAAAAAAAATCCTAAATAAACCAAAAAAAATCAAATTTAGAGAAGACCTAGTACCACTACTTCTCAAACTCTTTAATGAAATTAAAAGGGAAGCAATACTCCCAAATTCATTCCTGGAAACAAGCATTACTCTGATACCAAAACCAGAGAAGGACCCAACTAAGAAAGAGAACTACAAAAAAAAAAAAAAAAAAAAAAAAAAAAAAAAAAAAAAAAAAAAAAAAAAAAAAAAAAAAAAAAAAAAAAAAGAAAAGAAAAGAAAGAAAGAACTACAGACCAGTCTCCCTAGTAAACACAGACGCAAAAGTCCTCAATAAGGTACTGGCAAACAGAATGCAGCAAGTCATCAAGATTATACATCATGACCACACTGGATTCATCCCAGGGATGCAGGAATGTTTCAAAATACATAAATCAATAAATGTAATACACCACATTAACAGAGCCAAGGACAAAAACCACATGATCATCTCAATAGGTGCAGAAAAATCTTTTGACAAAGTCCAGCATCCATTCATGATATAAGAAACAGCCCTACAGAAAGTTGGAATAGATGATCTTTCTCTCAATCTGATAAAAGCCATCTATGACAAACCAAGAGCCAACACTATAGTAAATGGATGGCCTGGTTTGATGGTGCACTCCTATAATCCCAGAACTCAAGAAGCTGAGGCAAGAGGATTGCTCTAAGTTTGAGGCCAGCCTAGGCTACATAGTGAGTTCAAGGCCAGCATGCCAGACTATAGAGTGAGACCCTGTCTCAAAACACACACACACACTTGCTGGGGATATAGCTCAGTGGAATAAGCACTTGCCTAGCAAGCACAGGGTCCTGAGTTCGATCCCCAGTACCGCCACACACACACACACACACACACACACACACACACACACACTGAAAGCTTTCATTCTAAAAGCAAGAACAACACAAGGATGTCTACTGTCACCATTCTTAGTCAGTATAATAATTCTGGAAACTTTTTTTTTTTTTTGGCAGTACTGGGGATTGAACTCAGGACCCTGCGCCTGCTAGGCAGGCACTTATGCCACTAAGCTATATCCCCAGCCCTCTGGAAACTTTAGCCAGAGCAATTAGACCAGAGAAAAAAATAAAAGGAATAATGATAGGAAAGGAAGAGGCTAAATTATCATTATTTGCAGATGACTTGATATTCTACATAGAAGAGCCCCAAAACTCCACTAAAAACTGCTAGATTTAATAAGCAAATACAATAGCATAGCTATAAAGTCAACCCTCAAAAATCAATAGCATTCCTGTACACAAATAATAACTCACTGAGAGAAAAATCAGGGAAACAACACTTTCCACAATGGCATCCCCCAAAATGAAATACCTAGGAATCAATCTAACAAAGGATGTAAAAGACCTGTATGTTGAAAACTACACTACTCTGAAAAAGGAGATTGAGAGAGAATATCAGAAAATGAGAAGATATCCCTTGCTCTTGGGTAGGAAGAACCAACATAGTGAAAATACCCATACTTTAAAAACTGTTATACAGATGTGATGCAATCCCAAGCAAAATTCCAACAGCATATCTCACAGAATTAGAGAAAATAATCCTAAAATTCATTTGGAACCAGAAGAGACCTAGAATAGCAAAGGTGATCCTGGGCAACAAAGACAAGGCAGGGGGCATCACAATTCCCAACTGGAAATTATACTACAAAGCTACTGTGGAAAAGTATCATGGTACTGGCCAAAAACAAACAAACAAACAAACAAACAAACAAACTGAGAATCAATGGAACAAATCAGAAGAGGCAGATACAACACCAAACACACTCAGCCATCTTATCTTTGACAAAGGGGCCAAACACATCACTGAAAGACAGCCTCTTTAATAAATGCTGCTGGAAACACTGGCTTTGTACATGCTGAGGATTAAAATTGGACCCATATCTTTCACCATGCACTAAACTAAAATTAAAACAGATCAAAGATCTAAATATTAAAACAGAAACATTAAATCTGCTAGAAGATAGGTTAAACTCTTGAAGACATTGATGTAAGGCAAAGACTTTATGAAGAAAATCCCAATTACACAGGAACTATCACAAAGAATTGCTGGGGCACACCCCTCGAATCCCAGCACTTGGGAGGCTGAGGCAGGAGGACTGTTGCAAGTTCAAGACCAGCCTGTGTTACAAAGTGAGCTTAAGGCCAGCCTGGACTGCATAGTGAGACCCTGTCTCAAAAAGACAAAAAAAAAAAAAAAAAAAAAAAAAAAAAAAAAAAAAAAAAAAAAAAAAAAAAAAAAAAAAAAAAAAAAAAAAAAAAAAAAAAAAACAAAGAATCAACAACTGGGATCTCATCTTATTGAAAAGCCTTTGCACAGCAAGAGAAACCACTAACAGAGTGAAGAGACAACCAACAGTGTGGGGGAAAATGTTTTCTAGCTGTTCCTCAAAGGATTACTATCGAGAACATATAAAGAACTGAAAAAAACAGACCTCCTCCCAAATTTAAAGACCCAATCCAAAAATGGGCATCTGAGATGAAGACAAACTTCTCAGATGAAGGAGTACAAACAGCAAATTATTATATGAAAAATGTTCATCTCATTTGAGAGATGCAAATTAAAACAAGGCTGAGATTCCATCTCACCCCAGAAAGAATGGCTATTATCAGGAAATCAACCAATAACAAATGCTAGTGGGACTGTGTGGAAAAAGGAACCCCTCACCACTGTTGATGGGAGTGTAGACTGGTGCAACCACTGTGGAAATCAGTGCGGAGATGCCTCAAAAAACTAGGACCGAAGGTTCTATTTGACCCAGCCATTCCCCTCCTGGGTATCTTCCCCAAAGCATTAAAGGCATCACACCAGGCAATACAGGCACACCTCTGTTTATAGTGGCACAGTTTCTATAGTCAAAACTTGGAAACAGCCCAAGTGCCCATCAGCATGAATAGATAAAGACGATGTGGGGTTTTTTTATGCAGTGCAGCACTACTTCTTCATAAAGATTAAGCTTGAGACATTTCTAGGTAAATGGACACAACTTGAAACCATGCTCTCTTTTTTTTTTTTTTGTACCGGGAATCCATCTCAGGACCTTGTGCTTGCCAGGCAGGTGCTTGTGCCACTAAGCTACATCCCCGGCCCGAGACCATAATGTTAAGTGAAATAAATCGGACACACATGTGTAAACACCACAGCGTTTCTCTGGTGTGGGAAACCAGAAGTGTAAATAATGACCAAAATGTGTCATAGGTATTGTGAAATAGGAAGGAAATGTTCAAACAGGGAGGGGAACAATGAAAAGGAGAAGGCGAAAGGAAACAAGGGAAAAGTAAATAGAAAGGTGAAAAAAGGAAAACATGGAAACAAAGCTTTAGTAAATGGGGGGGAGGAGGAGTTGAAGGGAGAGTAGGGAATGGGGGAAAACCAAGTTACATCATGTACAGGTGTAAATTCTCTATGCTGAATGTGATCATTATGTATATCTAAAATGTAACAATAAAATCTGATGTTTAAAAATAAATAAATTGAATAAAATTTTGACCAGCATCTCCCTAACTTCCTAAATTGCCCAAGATGGGCTCAACTTTTAAATCTTCCTGCCTCGGCTTCCCAGAGTTTTGGAATGGTAGGCATGTGCCACGGCCCCCTCTTCGTAAGTGCGCGTTGTTATTTGCAGTCATTGAGACAGAGCTCAAGGGCCCTCACCACTGAGCTACCTCCTGGCCCTTTTCATTTATTCTTTTAATCTTGAGATAAGGTCTCACTAAACTGCCCAGTCTCACCTGGAATTTAAGGCTTCTCTTGCCCTAGTCTCTCAAGTAGCTGGGGCTATAGGAGTGCACTGTGTAGCTGGCTTGGGCTGTTTTCTCGTTATTGTTATTGAGTCAGGGTCTCACTATGTTGTCCAGACTGGCTTTAAACTGACTATGTTCCAGGCCAGTCTGGAACTCATTCTCCTACCTCAGGCTCCTGAGGGCTGGAATTACAGGCATGTGCCACCTCTGGCTCTGTTGTTTTAAATAAACTTTAATTCTTAGAGCTTCTTTAGATTTTTAAAAAACTACAAATGTAGTATAGAGTTTCCATAAACCCCACACTTACTTCTCTTTATTAATAAACTCCTTACAGCAGTAAGATGATATGTTTGTTACACTTAATGAACCAACTGTGTAGTGCTAGGGAGTGAACCAAGGGCCTGGGACATGCTGAGAGCACAGGCTTCAATACTAATGTACACCCCTAGCTCCAGTGAACCCATGCCAGTACATGGTTATTAATGAAACTCCACTCTTTATTCAGCTTTCTTTAAGTTTCCCCCCATGTTGTTGTTCCAGAACAACCCATTTCTAGTGTATGTGCCATAAGACAGAAGAAAACCTGAGGCTGTACGGAGTGCATTTTTCCGGGACCGGGGATCGAACTCAGGGCCCTAGTGCTCAGCGGCAAGCACTTAGCCCACTGAGCTGTACCTCCAGCCCAAAGATTTTTTTTTTTTTTTTGGCGGTACTGGGGATCGAACTCAGGACCCTGCATTTGCTAGGCAAGCGCTTATTCCACTGAGCTATATCCCCAGCTGTACGGAGTGCATTTTGCTGGGGGACTCCCAAAAGGCCAGCTGGGTCCCTGCAATTTGGATGGGAAGAAAGGGATGTATATGGGTTTATGACAAAAGTAACTTCATGCTAACTGCAATGTACCCGGTTTATATTTTTGTTTGTTTTCTGGGACAGGGTCTCTCTTTGTAGTTCAAGCTGGCTTGGAACTCACTCTGTACCCCAGGCTGCCTCAACTTCCCAAGTGCTGGAATTATAGGCATACACCACTGCATCCAGCTGTACCAGTTTATTGTAAACTAATATTAGGGAGGCAGGAACATGCCTAGCGTCTAGGTCTAGCTGTAAAGCTCCATAGACCACAGTAACGGTTTGGTCCATTTATAGCTCACTGGGAAACTCCGCAGGAAAAAGCAAAGCTTATTCTAGAGCAATCATGGCAAGACATCTGCAGATGTGTCAAGCTGAACATCTACAATCCTTCCTGGTACCACATTATGTTGAGCTGTCACATGTCCTTATGTTCCCATTGATGGTGACAGCTTCTTAGACATTTTGTTTGATGACCTAGACAGCTTTGAACGGTGGTTGGGCATTTTACAAAATATTCTTGTTTTAGAATTTGTCTGTCTCTCTTGTGATCATAGTTTTTTGTTGGTTTGGTTTTGATTTTGTTGCGCTGAAGGTTTGATCCCAGAGCCTCAACACATGCTAACACTGGTGCGGGTGCGAGTCTACCACTGAGCTCTGTCCTCAGCTCTTACTTTATCTTGAGGCAGTCTCCCTGAATTGCTCAGGCTGGCCTGGAATCTGCCTCTGCCTCCCAAGTAACTGGGATTGTAGGATTGTACCACCGCACTGACTATAGGTTGATTTTTTTTCCCACAGGGGTGGAGATCAAACCCAGGCTTTGGCCATGCTAGGCAAGTGTTCCACCACTGAGCTGTATCTCCAGCCAAATAGGGTGATTTTCGATTAACATAGCTTATGCTCATCAGCCTCTTGTAGATTCTTATTACATGATCTTTTCCATTTCTCATAATATCAAGATTTTATAAACATTTTTTTTTAAAAATAGGTCTCTTGGGCCAGGGATACAGCTCAGTGGTACACGTGCCTGCATGGCAAGTGCAAGGTCCTGAGTTGGATGCCCAGTACCAAAAAAAAAAAAAAAGTTCTCACTATATTATCCAAACTGGCCTGAACTCAAGCAATCCTCTAGCCTCAGCTGCTCAAGTAGCTGGGATTATAGGCATGCATCACTGCACCTAGCTTTTCAGCTTTTTTTTTTCAGTAGTGGGAATTAAACACAGGTCCTTTGGACTGGGCATCACTAAATTGTTAATTTTGTTGTTGTTGTTTTTTGCTTGTCTGTTTGTTTTGTGGTACCAGGGATTGAACTCAGGACCTTACACTTGCCAGGCAGGCACTTATTCCACTGAGCTATATCCCCAGCCCCTAAATTGTTAAATATTTTCACTGGATGTGGTGGTGCATGCCTGTAATCCCAGCAGTCGGGAGGCTGATGAAGGAGGATCATTGAGAGTTTTAGATCAGCCTGAGCTACAAAGTGAGCTCAAGCCCAGCCTGAACTGCATAGCAAGACCCTGTCTCAAAAAGACAAAAAAAAATTAATGGCTGACAATCTTTGCTCTACTGTTATTCGGAAGCTAAGACTTTAGACACATAGCCCCCCACCTTTTGAGTCAGGATATCATTGTGTAGTCCAGGCTGGCCTTGAACTCACTATGTAACCCAGGGGCATCCTCCTGCCTCAGCCTCCTAAATGCTGGGATTACAGGTGTGTGCTACCACACCTGACTCCTTAGACACATTTCTGAACTTCTTGGTTTCCTGCTCCGAAAACAGTGCTAACAGGACTGTCGTGGCAAACACAAGCACACTATTGCACAGAGGTAAGAAATCATGAAAACTGTGTTTCATGCTCATCCAGAGAAGGAATGGTCTTCAGTGTATGTTTGGGAGTGAAGGGGAATCAGTACAAAAATAAATGAAGAGCTTCCCAGCAGGGCTCATAAGGCCTTGCGTAGCTACCTACATCCCCCTTCCTCTCTTCCCACCACGCACCTTGCATTTTTGCTATCCAGCCTACTTGGGGTCTCTCCCTGTATTGCGTACTGCTCCCCACCCCCACCCCACCCCCATCCCAGGAAGCCATGGACTCCCTCCTGCCCTAGGAGTTTCTCAGGAAACCGCTGTGCAGGCACAAGCCAGCTCACACCTGCTGCGCTAGGCTCAGCCTCACACTGCCCAGAACTTCAAAATGGAAGCTGCAGGTCCTTGAGCACCTTCAGGGCAATAACTTCACTGTGTTCCTGCTTTTTTTCTCCAGGGCCCAGCAGGAGATCCCGCCATTTAAATGCTGGGGTCCTAGGGTCACAGGAAGGGTGGAGAGCCGAGAAGAAGGGTCAGGAAAGCCGACTTTATTCTCTTTTCTGCGCATGCAGCCCCTATCTACTGGTCAGAACCATTGTGGACTTGACACCACAGAAGAATCCAAAAGTTTAGTGGCTGGGAAAGCCATGGTAAGGAAGACCACACAGCATCCAATAACCACCTTTCCGTTCGCAGGTACACAGATTCCACATAAACTGCGCGTTTACACGTGAGCATGGGCGCTGGCAGGCTGAGTATTCCTGGAGCCAGGGCCTTGCTAAGCACTGGAGAGGCATGCACTTAGCTAAGGCCTGAAGGGGAGGCTGACAAGGCCAGGAGGAGGAGGAGAGTCTTCTGGGCAGAGGGGAGCGCAGCCATGCGCACAGCCCTCTGGGAAGGAGTCAGCCTCCCGAGGGTGGGTCAGGGTGGCCAGGCGCTGCTGCACACACTCAGCTGTCAGCCGGGCTTCTGGGTCCGCGTCCCAGCAGTCCTCTAGGAGCTCCCTCAGCCCACTGGTGTCCTGGGGGGAATGACCAGGAGGCAGGCTTGATCTTGGAATCTTTTTTTTTTCCAATACTGGGGGTTCAACCCAAGGTCATTCTACCACCACTGAGCAACTCCCCAGCCCTTTTTGTTTTGTTTTGTTTTGTTTTGTCTTGTTTTGTTTCTTGTTGTATTTTTGAGACAGAGTCTCATTATGTAGTTCAGGCTGCCCTTGAATTCACTATGTAGCCCAGGTTGCTCTCAAACTCATGGCTACCCTCCTGCTTCAGCCTCCTGAGTTCTGTGATATAGGGGTGTACCACCACACCTGGCCATCCCAGCCCTTTTAAAAAATATTTCATTTTGGGACAAGGTTTTGCTAAATTTGCCAGGTTGACCTCAAACTTTTAATCCTTTTGCTTCAGCCCTCTAAGTAGCTGGGATTACAGGTATATACTACTGTGCTTACCTAAACCCAAGATCTGGAGTAGACCCCAGGTTTAAAAAGCACCTTCAGGGGGCCAGGGGTATAGCTCAGTGGCACAGCACCTTGCTTGGCAAGCACATGGTCCAGAGTTCAATTCCCAGTAAAAAAAAAAAAAAAAAAAAAAGACCTGCTTGTTAAAAAGCATCTTCAGTGTTTACCACTACTGCTTTTTGGTGCCTTCCTGTGGGTTTTGTTTATTTTTCCCCAGTACTGGGGTTGAGTCCATAGCTTTGCATATGCTAAGCACATGCTGTATCACTGAGCTACCGCTTAACCTCGTCATTCCTGTTTCCAGCTCTCTACTTCTGGCCCTTCCTGGAGCCTCCTTCCCCTCCTTGTCGCTGAAATCCAGCCCTGAGGCTAATTCCCTATGAGTCAGGCTTCATGGGTACCTTGCATTGGGGTCCACTTTCCCCTCTGAGGAGCTAATTCAGGCTGACAACACACTACTGAAAAGTTATCCTCTGTTACGGCTTCTGTCTAGAGTTCCCCCAAAGCCTCATGTGCTCCTAGGTGGGGGTTTTCAGAGCTGGCTGGATCCAGGACATGTAATACCAGGAGGAAGTCCCACCCTGAGTGTGGGTGACACCAATCAATAAGCTTCAGGCCTGGATAGAGTATAAAGGGACAGAAAAGGCAGGCTGGCTGGTGCTACTGCTGCTTCCTGCTTTGCCATGGACTATTCCTCCTCTTCAACGTCCCTCTGCCGTGCCACCCTGCCTTGGAGCCAGCTGACTACACACTGAAACCACTACAAACTCTGAGCTAAAATAAATATTTCTTCCTTTCATTTTTGGTGTACAGCAGTCTCAGCAATGAGAAAAGGAACTAAGACACTCTCCTTCTTCTCAGGCTACCAGGGTCTTCTGCAGACAATGTCTGGCTTCCTTAGCTAACCCAAAAGACACCTGAGTAGTAGATATTTTAGACTAGATAGCAGAAAAGGGACATTTCATTAAGAAATTATTTGTGCACCATGTGGTACACACCTGTAATCCCAGCATTTAGGCCAGCCTGGACTACATAGTAAGTTTAAGGGCTGCCTGGACTACATAGTGGGACCCTGTATCAAAAAAAAAAAAATTATTTATGTATCACTGAACTTTGACTGTGAGGCCACTGATCTAATCCTTCATACCTAGTTTTTGTGTGTGTGTGTGTGTATGTGTGTTTGTCTTCTTGAGACATGGCCTCACTACGCAGTTCAGGCTGGCCTTGAGCTCACTTTGTAACCCAGGTTGGTCTCAAACTTGCAACAATCCTCCTGCCTCAGCCTCCTGCGTGCTGTGATTACAGGCATGTGCCACTACACCAGGATAGAACTAGTCTTTGATGGTACTTCAGATTGAACCTAGAGGCCGGATCATTCTAGGCAAGCGTTCTACCACAGAGTCACATTGCCAGCACTCTAAAAAAGTTTGTTTAATTAATTTTGTTTTGTTTTGGGTTTTTTGAGACAGGGTCTCACTATGTAGTTCAAGCTGGCCTTATACTCACTAAGTAGCCTAGGCTGGGCTCGAACTCACAGCAATCTTCCTGCCTCAGCCTCCTGAGTGCTGGGATTATAGGAATGCACTACCATATCTGATTAAAATTCTTAATTAATTTCAATAGTGGTAATTGAACATAGGGAGTTCAGAGCTCTATCTCCAGTCCTTTTTTATTTTGATTTTATTTTTTATGGTACTGGGGTTGAACCCAGGGCCTTCACACTTGAGTTCTGTTTTACTTTTTTATTTTGAGACATTGTGCTTGCCGAGTAATGAAGGTGTCCGGGCTGGGCTCAGATTTATCCTCCTGCCTCAGTTTCCAAAGTAGCTGGGATTACAGTCATGCTCCCCTGCATCCAGCCTAGAACTGGCTTTTATTGCATCACAGTGGAAGCATAGATCTATGGCGCTGATCAAGGGGTCCCTGGTTGAGTTTTGCATCTCTGCCATATCAGGAGAGGCACCATCCTGAGGACCGAGCTCAGAGAAGGAGCAGTCAGGGAGGGCTTCCTGGAGGAGAGGACTGACAACTAGGCCAGTGGTGGAGAGGAGACTCTGGTCAAGGCTGAGCAGGAAAGTGGGTGTCTCAGGTGAATGGAAGAGGCGCTGTGACACTTAGGTAGAAGAGAGTAAAAATAAGGGCAGTGTTGTTTCACCAGTTCTAGGAGTGGTGGAATATAAGAGGAGGTGGGACTAGAGAGACTGACCTGGAGGGAGAAATCCTTGAAGCCCATTAAGGTGTGCAGGCCCAGGCGCACGCGCGCGCGCACACACACACACACACACACACACACACACACACACACACACACGATTCTTACCCAGGTAGAGCAGCTCCAGGCAGATGGGATGTAGGGCCTCCTCCTGTCCTCTACTGCCAAGGCCCAGAGCTCACAGGTGGTGGGGGTGCTGCCCAGTTCCGCCTCGTAGGCCAGTTGGAAGGGAGGCAGTCTGCACTCTGTGGGCAGGGATAGGGCTGGGTGTCAGCTTGTCCCAGGGGATGCCCTGCACATCAAGAAGCTAGAGAAGAAGGTCACAGCTTCCTGCAAAGCAGGTCAGGAGGTGAGTGAGCCTAGACTGGGTGGATGGGGGCCAAGGGTAGCGACTTTACCAGGGCTCAGATCTGGACAGCGGCTCAGGATCTCCCACAGGAGCAGAGCCAGAGAGTAAACATCTGCTCGCCGGAGGGCTGTGCCCCAGTCCTGTAGGTCCAGAGTCTTGTCCAAGAGCTCTGGCGCCATGTACCTGTAGGTGCCAGCCTGGGGAAAAACGTGTGGAGGACCGAAAATCACCTCTGTGGCGACCCTCACTGCAGCCTGGGGCCATGCAACACCCTTCCAACTATAGGATCAGCAACGTCCCTGCGGCCATGGGCACTGCTGCACTATGGCCACCTTGCCCCGGCAGCCCACCGTCACCCGTCCCGCATGCCAAAGTACTCACCTCCATGATGGCAGCTGGGCCTTGGGGTGGAGGAGGAGCCCAGGCGGGAGGCTGGGAAAGGCCAGGAAGCACCAAGGCAAGGCCCAGGTCTCCAATGGCACATGACCTGTCTTCCCGAATGAGCACATTCTGGCTGCTCAGATCCCGGTGGGCAATGCCTGGTTTATATTGGCCTGTGGGGAGAGCCAAGGCTGAAGGCACTTGGGTCTTCTTCCGCTCATTGTTTGACCTCATCCTTCCCTTTCAACCTAAGGGAGAGTCGGACACACAGCCGTGTGGCTCCGGAACCCCTCAGCTTCCTGCAGCCAGCTCACCCACCATGCTGCCAGCGCTCCTCATGCAGAAATGCCAGGCCCTTGGCCAGGGACAGCGCCATCTGCAGGGAATTTTCCCAGTTATTACTGTGCTGGGTCAAGTAGTGGCACAGAGAGCCCTGGGGAAAAGCAGAGAGAAGAGGGACCCACAAAACTAAAGATGGCTGATTTTGAGCCCAGGGAGCAGAGTTCAATTGACAGGTTCTTCCCACCCGCTCCCCTCCCCTGCAGACAGACATCCTGATAGGCTCAGGCCAAGACAACTGACCGGGAAGAGTGAGGAGTGCACCAGTCAGACGGATGCAGATAGTAACCCTAGGTCAAATGTACCAAGCAGAAACTCTGACCTAGGTTCTGTGCATGTGGGCTTCTGGACTTTCTTTCTTTTTTCTTTTCTTTTCTTTTCTTTCTTTCTTTCTTTCTTTCTTTCTTTCGAGACAGGGTCTTGCTCTGTATTTCAGGCTGGTTTTGAACTCACTAACTAACTCATTATGTAATCCCGGCTGGCCTCAAAGTCCTAGCAATCCTCCTGCCTCAGCCTCCTGAGTGCTGGGATTACCTGCATGCACTACCACCCCCAGCCTTAACTTGATTCATTTCTGTGTCCCTTGTTGGCCTAGAAAATTTGTAGAGGAGGGACTGTGTGGGCTTTTCTCAGTATCTAGTGCAGTGCCTGCCATTCAGTTTGCAAATATTTGTAAAGTGAACATATGAATGGGTTAGAGTGCTATCCCTATAGGTATAGGGGTATTATTTCTTTCTTTCTTTCTTTCTTTCTTTCTTTCTTTCTTTCTTTCTTTCTTTTTGGCAGTACTAGTGATTGAACTTATCCCCTTCTCACTGATCTACATTCCCAGTACTTCTAAATTTTGTTTTGCCGGGTGCGGTGGCGCATTCCTGTAACCCCAGCACTTGGGAGGCTGAGGCAGGAGGATCGTTGTGAGTTCGAGACCAGTCTGGGCTACAAAGTGAGCTCAAGGCCAGCTTGAACTGTACAGTGAGACTGTCTCAAAAAAAAGACTAAATAAATAAATAAACAAGTTTTGTTTTATTTTGAGACAGAGACTCACAAAATTACTAAATTGTACAACAGGTTAGATTTAAACTTCAGATCCTCCTGCCCCAGCCTCCCAAGATTACTGGGATTATAGTAGTGATCCACCACACCAAGCCCCTGCCCTTTTTAAATAAAATTTTAAAATTCTGAGAAAAGGTCTTGCTAAGACCAAATTGCCAGGTTGATTTTTGTTTTATTTTATTTTTTTAGATGGGGTCTTTTTTATTTTGTCTTTTTTTTTTTGCGGTACTGGGGATTGAACTCAGGACCTTGTGCTTGCTAGGCGGGCACTTATTCCACTGAGCTATATCCCCAGCCCCCTTTTTTTTGTCTTTTGAGACAGGGTCTCACTATGCAGTTCAGGCTGTCCTTGAGCTCACTTTGTAGTCCAGCTGGCCTCAAACTTGTTTTTTTTTTTTTTTTTTTTTTTGCGGTACTGGGGATCGAACTCAGGACCCTGCTCTTGCTAGGCAAGCGCTTATTCCACTGAGCTATATCCCCAGCCCCTGGCCTCAAACTTGTAACAATCCTCCTGCCTCAGCCTCCTGAGTGCTGGGATTATAGGCATGTGCTACCATGACTTGCTTTGAGGCTGATTTTTTTTTTTTTTACTAAAGGTGGTTTGTCTGTCTGTCTGTCTGTCTTTTGAAACAAGTTCTCTCTATATACAATATTCAGACTGGCCTTGAGCTTTCTGTAGAACCCAAACTGGCTTTGAACTCATGATCTTTCTGCCTCTGCCTTCTGTGTGCAGGATAATGGGCATGTACCACCACACTTGGCTTCATATTAATATTTATGACCCATAAAATACAAATAAGGGAGGCAGGACATGATGGGATGTGTGCCTGGGTACATACTGAGACTCTATTTCAAAAAACCAAACTAATAATAATGGCCCAGTGTGGTGGTGCACACCTGTAAACCCAGCTCTTGGGAGGCTGAGGCAGGAGGATCGTTGCAAGTTTGAGACCAACCTGAGCTACAAAGTGAGGTCAAGGCCAGCCTGAACTGCATAGCGAGATCCTGCCACAAACAAACAGCAAAAAAGAATAAATGTGGGTACAGTCCCACCCCCACTGACACATACAGATTTACACAAAAGCAGACATTCCTTACTCCTCACCTGAGGGTATAGTTGCAGTACCAGCAGGGGCCCAGAGGGCAGAGGTCTGGGGCCTCCCTGGCCAGCAGTGATAAAGCGGACAATATTGTCATGCCGCAGGCCTGGCAGCTCATACATTGCCCTCTCAGACTGGAACTGGGCCACGGCCCTCGGAGGGAAGGCCTTGATGGCTACCAGCTCACCTTGCAGCTGCCCGGCCCATACGACTGCATGCCCTCCTTCCTGGATTACCTGGAGGGGACACTGTGCTGGGTGTAGGCCTAGGGGGTAGGCTAGGCTTCTCCCGCACAACCTTCAGCAGCCCCAGAGGGTCACTTCCTCCCGCCCTGGGGCACCTGGGAGAAACACAGCTGGGGCAGCTCCGGCAGCTCTTCACTCCAGGCTCGGTCTGAGTCTGGCTCTGGCTCTGGGCTACCTCGTACCCTGGGGGCCTTTCGTTGGAGTAGGGCTGGGGCAGAAAAGGGCCTTGGGGTCAGAATGCACAGGCATAGGGACAGGGAAGGGACTCTGTGGGCAGGGGACTTGGTGCCAGGTAATGAGAGGCAGGCTGTGGAGGTGGGCAGAGGGGTCAGTGCTTGGGGGCAGGGTCTTGGGGTAAGAAGGGAAAAGTGGGGCAGATTAGTACCCAAGGCAATGCTGCCCAGCAGCAGCAGGAGGAGCAGCAGCCCCAGGAGCGCCAGTGCCATCCAGATGGACTCACCTAGACGTCAAAGAAGAGCGCAGGTGGGCAGGAGCTGTCCCGCACCGTCTGCCTCTCTGCCCTCCTCACAGGGCTTGCTTTGCAACCGCCCCCATCCTGGTCACAGCCTGCTTATCTCCTAGTCACCAGGCAACCAATTTCCCAAGGTCAGGCGGAGGAAAGCAGCTGACGGGGGCAGGGTGAGAACTGGCCTTGGCCCTACCTCTCATCCCGACCTGGCCCCATCCCCTGGGCTCCAGCACCCCCAAGGCCCCTAGGTGGGCGGCTACCTGGGGCGGCCTGGGCGCCAGGAGCCCCCAGGCTCCCTGGAAGAGGCAGGTGGCTGTAGTTGGCATTGCAGAAGTCCGCGCCACAGGAGCAGGTGAAGAGAGTGGGGCCAGGGTTGGCGTGAGCTCGCGGTCTCGGGTCACAGTGGAGCGACTCACAGCCTGGCTCGTCACTGTCTCGGCATCCTGGTGGGGTAGGGTCAGGGGAGAAAAAGGGCGTGCGCACAGTGGCGCCCGGGGACGGGAGGATAAATCCCTTTGCGACAAGAGGTGTCCCCCCATCTCCCGGGACTTTTTCCCTCCGCACATTCCATCCTCCCCTTGCCCCTGGCTGCCACCCGTACCCTCGGGCCGGCCACCGCCCCATCACCTGCCCTGAACTTGGCCATTCACCTTGCATCTCCACCTGGGCCCGGCCTTGGGTCAGGTTCCAGATCCCAAAGCAGCAGCGGCTGTAGAGGCAGCGGATAACCCTGCGGGGCCCTGCTCCTGCATCTAGCAGCTCCCCCAGGGTCTCTGTGCTTCCCTGCACTCCAGGGGCCTCAAAGAACACACAGGTCCGCCTGTTTGGGGGTGCTGAGGCCCAAGATGAGGAAAGGGGAGGGTTCAGGAAGGGAGTGAATGCAGGGACAAAAATAGTAGCCTAAAAGATAGACGAAACATGGTTTTCATACCCCAGGGCCAGCAGTACAGCCACAGGAGGCGCCCTGCGTCGGCCTGCAGAGTAACCTGACCGCCGGCCCCCGAGGGCACATGGCTGTACCCCTCACCCTCGGGCACCCAGCCCCTCCGCGGCCCAAAGGGGTGGCTGCTGCTTCCCTGGGTGGTGGAAGGACCCTGCCCCTCCTCCTAGACACTTTACCTTGCACAGCTGCAGGAAGCCAAGTCCAAAGCCCCAATGTCCCCAGCATCCTGCTGAAGGATGGCAGCAGCAGGAGGACAGTATAAGCCAGGTCAGCTGCCCCTGGGCAAAGCTTCTTCAGATACAGGACACAATGGGGCTTCCAAGCCCTCAGTCCCCAACTCCGCCCCCTCTGTCCTATCCCAGTTTCTGTGGGAGAGATGGCTGCTGTGGGGGAGAGGGTGCGCGTGAGGAAAACAGGGAAAGGGAGGAGCAGAAAACCAATCTCATATCCTCCTCTCTTTAGCCACCTCCTCTTTTCTCTGCAGTGCAGAAGAGGGGGCTTCCAGGCCTCATTTAGAACCTAGAGGTACCTAACTTCAAATCTCTGCCCTTTGTTGACCTTGGAAGCAGGTGCTAGAAACCAAAGTAAGGTCAAATGCTTAGAGATATTCAGCTCTGCCCAAAAGGTATCTTCGTGTGTGTGTGTGTGTGTGTGTGTATGAGTGTGTGTGTGTGTGTGTGTGTCTGTAGGGGTGTTGTTGAAACAGGGTCTTGCTATGTAGCCCAGGCTGACCTCAAACTCATGGGAATTCTCCTGCCTCAGCCTCCCAAGGGCTGAGATTACAGGTATGTACTACTACTCCCTGCCAACATCCCTTCTAACCCCTATTATTCAGGCAACAGATCTGTAGCTCCCTGGGCAGGAGACTTCACAATCCATACCAGAGTTGACCTCATTTTCCAAACTCAAGAATCAGAAAGTATATATTACATTTCTCAGTGCTTAAAAATCCCATTGAAAGCCGGGCGTGGTGATGTACACCTGTAATTCCAGTACTCAGGAGTCCGAGGCAGGGGGATCGTTGAGAGTTCGAAACAAGTCTGGCCCACAAAGTGAGCCCAAGGCCAACCTGAACTGCATAGCAAGACTCTGTCTCAAAAAAAAAAAAAATCACATTGAACATGGTTATAGAGTTAGGCATAGTGTCACATGCCTGTAATCCCAGCACTCACTTGGGAGGATGGGGCAAGAGGATCACCATAAATTTGAGACCAGCCTGGGCTACATAGTGAGATCATGTCTCAAAAAAGAAAGAAAGAAGAAGAAAAAAAAAAAAGAAAGAAAACCTAGGGGCTGGGGATATAGCTCAGTGGAATAAGCGCTTGCCTAGCAAGCGCAGGGTCCTGAGTTCGAGCCCCAGTACCGCAAAAAAAAAAAAAAGAGAGAGAGGAAAAAAGAAAAAAAGAAAAGAAAGAAAAGGTTACAATAGCAAATTTTGTCATGTATATTTTAACATAATCATAATAAAAACAGCTGGGGATGAACCTCAGCGGTAGAGCACCTGGGTTCAACTCCCAGCACCACAAAAGAAAGCACCAACAACAAAACAAAGACACACTGAGCAAGTCACCATTACTGAGGTTATGACAGCTCTTTATTGAGCAGCTAGTGTGTGCTAGGGCACATCAAGGGTTATGCACTTTAGAGTGATCCAGTTCTCCAACTGAGGCATTATCATCTCCGCCTTATAGATAAGAAAACTGCCCCAAGGTCATTCTGATAGAAAATAGCTGAGGTGGAAATTGAACTTAGGTAAATTTGATTCCAAAGCCCAGGCTCTGTGCTCACAATGTTACCTGAAAAAAAAAAATACAAAATCCAGCCATGGAAAAAATTTTTCATTTAATGCAACATTTAGTATTTGAATTTGTATCCCTGACAAAATATGAAGGGTTCAAAATATTTGAATTTGTATCCTTGACAAAATATCTGCTAGCTGGCCAACTAGAAAGGAAGCAGACAGTTCAAATTCTCACCACCAGGGGTCAGCAGATATAGGAACTCGGGCAGTGGCCAAAGGGCAGAAAAAGCCTCCTTTGATGACTAATATAGCATACGTCCTATGAAGCATTTTTTTTTTTTTTGGCCTATTGAGTATTAAGCTGCAAGGCTGCAAAATGTGAAGAGAGGGCATAGGGTGTGTAAAGGGTATGTTAGATGCAGATGGGTCTATGCCTTGTGTACCAACAGAGACAGGAACCCAACTCCACCAGATTCTCCCCCAGAGTAAGAACCCATAGTAATTTCCACACCCGTGAGCAGCCAGTGCCCAGAAGAACTAGAGTCCCGGTAGACTAGTGCTTTGTTTTACCAGCTTCCTACCCGCCTCGAAACTGCCCGGAAACCCTTGTCAGATGGCCAGGTTTAGGCCAGGGATGAGAGTCTGGCACCAGACTGAGCCAGCTGCTGGGTTTTCCTCCTGGGCAGCCTGCGTGAAAGCAGGAGAGAGGGAGTGCTCCAGGAGTTGTAAGCAGCCTCTGCAAGAGCGATTAGACCTAGAGACAGCTGCCCATCCTTCCCGCAGGGCCGGGCCTGGGGTGGAATGTGGTGCTTCCTTCACCAGCTCTCGGATCAGATAAGTCCAGGGTGGCGGTGAAGGGGGAGTTGAAGATGAAATAGCTTTTGTCTGGAATCTCTCAGGAGACTGTCTCCTCCAGAGTGGGAGCAGGGTGAGGATGAAACAAAGAGGCAGGGCAGCCTCAGCAAAAGCTTTGAAAAACTGCTCGTTTGGAAGATGGAAACAATCCAGCCAGGTTGATGGAACTGCTCTGCACAGTAGAAATGGTAGGGCTGGGGCTGCAGCTCTGCGGCAGGGCACTCCTCTGAGACATTTGAGGCCCTGGGTTCAATCCCCCAGCAGTGTGGAGCAGAGATGGTAATAATCTGAGAGTTGAAGGGTTAGGAAGGTCCTGAAAGAGGACCATGGCTTAGGAAGGAGTAAAAGATGCCTGGATTCTGCATACACAGTGACTTTCACGTGGGGCCTCTGATCCTGACTGCAAAGCTAAAATGAATTGCGTACTGACTTAATTTAGTAATTACCTATTAGATCCCAGTCTGGAAAAAGTATTTTGTTAGGTGCTGGACATTCAAAGACAGAAATGGTTCCTGGCTCCCAAGATCTTGTAGCAATGGTTCCTGCCCTGAGGCAGCCTGGTATAAGAGCACAGCCCTATAATCCCAGTACTCAGGAGGCTACAGCCTGGGATACATACTGAGTTCAAGGCCAGCCTGGACTACACAGCAAGACCTTGTCTACTATATATATATATAAAAAGACAAAAAAAAAAAAGAAAAAGGATGTGTACATATTGTAGATAGCAAAGACATGGAGGGGTCAACCTAAAAGAGCCCCAATATTCAAGTCTGGTGACAATTTGAGTAATGTATTATTACATTATAATCCAAGTATAAAATAATTTTCCATTAATACCTACATAAATAAGACAAAAATGGGGAGATAAAAATTTCTTACAGAACCCCAAATAGATATTATCCTCTCTAAAATGTGAAGTTTAATTCCAATCAATTCCACTGAGGTGGGCTAGATTAATTCACTAATAGGGAGAGAAAAAATCACTTTCTAGCGGAGAAATCCGGGGAACACTGATATAGGTGATCATATGGGTACTACATAGCTTCTGATAGGCTGTGGGTTCACTACTTTCGAGCTCACTTTGTAGCCCAGGCTGGTCTCGAACTCACAACAATCCTCCTGCCTCAGCCTCCCAAGTGCTGGGATTACAGGCTTGAGCCACCATGCCCTGTAAGACTAGGGGCTATTTGGCCAGTATTCTCAAAGATTGTCCAAGTCATAAAAGAAAAAAAAAAAAAGAATTAAGACATTATGTACATGTACCAACTCCCCATGAAGAATATAACCATTATGTATTACAAACATGTACTAATAAAAATTTTTATTTATAAAAAAAAGTTTGTTTTAGGAAAAGGAAAAGACCGTCCCAGAGGAGTTGTGGAAACATGACAAGTACATACAGTGTGGCAACCTGGAATGTATCCTGGAAGAGAAAGAGGTCATAAACGGAAAAATATAAGAAACTCATAGTCTAGTGCTTAGCTCATGTACCAACGTCAGCTTCTCTGACAGTGCTGTGGTAACGCGTAAAGGGGGAAAGCCGGATAATGGTTACATGGAAACTCTCAATAGTACCTTTGCAACTTTTCTGTAAACCCCTTCCCCTAATACGAAAGAAAAAATATTTCAAAATAAAAAGCGTATTTTTAAAAACGTTCAGGCTGTCCCCGATCCTCTTGGACCTCCAGTTTGTTTGTTCCGGGTGTCAGAGATGGGATCAAACCCAGAGCCTGGCACAGCCAGGCAAGTAGTTACCACTGAGCTATACTCTCAGGCTTTTCTCCCCCGTCCTTTCTGCAGTACTGAATGTTGAACCCAGACATTTCAGTTACACCTCCATCCACCCCACGCTTTTTGACACAGGGCCTTGCTTTGTCTGAATTGGCAAGGCCGGGCTGGAACTTTCAATCCTCCTGCCTCGGCCTCCAAGTACTGAGATTACAGGTGTACCTCACCACGGCCAGCTGGTCTTCCACACTACTATGCAGTCATGACATACTGGGGTGATCCTGAAACTTCTGGGTGAAAGCAGAGATTAACTGCACTGATTAACGTGTGTGGCGACAGTGTAGTGCACAGATGGAAATCCGTTGGGTTCCGAATATGAAGTTACAACCACGTACTCCCCATTCCCAGCCCTCAATGCACCAGAGACATGGCTTTTTATTAAAAAAAAACTTTTTTTAATTGGTTTACAAAGGAGCTACAGGCTACATTGAAACTAATCTTTGTACAAAAGGCCCCCCCAAAAGAGCCCCCAAACACCCAGAAACAAAAGATCACGGGAGAAACAAGGAAGATACAGAAAGAGCAAGAAGAAACGTAAAGACGAGAGGTTAGCGTCATACATACACAAGACTGAGGGGGAAACAGCAGGATGAGAGCATTTACTTATCCGCGCAGCCCTGGTACTTGAGTGGAACCAACAAACACAGCACGAAATTATTAAGAGGCTTAAAGGCAACAGTGGTATGGAGACTGGTTATTGCCAGTGTTAAAAAGAGACACTTTTTTAGGCACCAGAAATAGGAGCACCGCCCCTTGCCCCAGGATGACAGACTTGGGAAGAGAAAGCAGGCCCTCTGGGCAGCTGCCTTCAGTGTGTGCAGAGTGGGTCTTGCCTCAAATCAGTCTCAGCATATTCTCCCCAGCCTTTGTACCTTAGACTCTATGGGCCACAGGATGTCACTGGGAGGAAGGGATGATCAAAAATATGAGAAGCTACCCTTGTCCACAGGGTTCAAGGGCAGTCATTTACTAGGAAAGGTGGGTAAACAAGGCCCATTCCCCCGTGGAGAAGGCACAGTGTGATTCCTGAAGCAAGAATAGGAAAACACACACTCCAAGGGTGAGGGGTGGGGTTATCAACAAAGTCCTCACCTCCTATCCTATTTCTCACACTTTTTTTCCTGACACAGAGCTGGGGCCTAGGACAGTTGAGGGACAGAGTTGTCACCTCTGCTCCCTTAGCCAAGGTAAGGCGGGCAGGGCTATTTGGTAACAAGGTAGGAACAAATGGGAAAAAAATACTTTCTCAGAGAATGTTGTGGAGGAAATTTTTGGGGGTTTGAAAAGTCAGGAGAGAAGGCCAAGGGGAGGAACAAAGCCAGGGACTCCCGTTTTCTTTTCCCAGTCTTCGGTCTAAGGCAAGTGAGCCAAGTGTGGAAGAGGGAGTCAGAATTTAAGCTTAAGGCTGCTTAACGTCTTCCTGGGGGCTGGTGTGGAGAGAAGGCAGACAAAAGGAATAGGTCAACCTCAAAGCTGGTCTGCTCATCCTCCTAGAAGTCTGTACCCCCAGAGCAGAGCCAAGAGAGGCACCAGAGAACAGTCTCCCAAATAAAAGTAATAACCTGCCCATATTTTATCAGCCCTTTTCAAAAGCAAAGTTTTCCGGAGTTGGCAAAGTGCCACATCCTCTCCTCCCTTTCCCCAAAGCTGCTGCTGCCACCTTTCATCCCTGTACTTAAGTTATTGGCTCTCTTCTAAAGGAAGATGAAAATGTGAGATTTCACATTTCTCTGCCTAACCTCAAGACTATGGTACCCAGCGCTGGCCTGGGGGAAAGACAGTTTTGCAAAGAGCCCTCGCCAGAGACAGTTCCACTGCTCTAATTTCCTTGGCAAGTGATCTCTAAACTCTTCTGGTCTGATCCCAAGGTCCAAAAAGGCATCAAGGTACTTACAACTGAATGAAAATAGCATATAGCACCAGGGCTCCCCTAAAGCTGAAAGGGGCCTGATTAGCACCCCCAGAAGACCCCCCTTAAAAAGTATATAAATGTATTGCGCCCTAGCAAAGATCTGCAGCTTCCAGTATTCACACAATGTGGAGATATTAACAATACAAAATATATTCTGAAAGCAAACATCTGCAGTTCATAGTGCTTTCTCAGATTTGTTAAAAAAATACAATGCTTAGTTTCCTATATAGGATATACAAAAGCAAAAAATATATATATATGTATATAGTAGAAATAAATCAGCCATATTAATTTACAGCTTTTGTCTCCAACCCTCCCCCAATCATAATCTTTATCCCATACTTTAGTCTTTACTTTTCTGGGATCAAAGGTTCTATTTATTCTGAAACTAGGCTGAGAAATGCTCATTAAATTGCATTCTACACAGTAACTACAGAGTGCCAGCTGGAGGTGTAGGTTGTTCTCTGTGTAAAAAGTGAAGAGGGTCAAATGATAAGCATATTAATGTGAATGGGCAACCTGAAAGGACAAGGAAATGAATGTTGTAATATTACTACCTGGGTCACCCCCCACCCTGCAAGCTTTGGTCATTAAAAAAATTTAGAAACTCATGAAAAAATTTCACAATCAATATGCATATCAGCTGTATCAGTTTCTGCTGGCCAAAGAGGTTCAGGGCAAGGGGATTTTCAGTAATGGGTTCCTGACTCCAAGAATGCAGCCTCCTAACTTCCCATGGAAAAGACTGAGTGACTCTGATGCTGAGACAGAAACAGAAGCTGCTTCCCTTTGGGGGCTAAGGAATCTGGAGCTTCCTGTATAGGAAAGAACTGTATAGACAGTAAATTCACTTATGATCAGACTAATGAAGGGAGTGTGGAGGATAAACCCGCACCTTTTCACTCAAGAGACACCATCAAATAAGGTTATATAAAAGCTTATAGTTCTCAGCATCATTAAGCTACTTGGTATCCAATAATTTCATACGGGAGAAGAGTCAATTCCTTGAAACACTCTAGCGAAATACTGCCTATTCCAGTGAGTCATCCTGCCCTGTTCCTCCAAAAGATGTCAAAATACATGATTACAGACATAAAACAACAGCCTCTGAGATCTCCTTTCAGCGGGAGTAAGGGTGGGATGGTGGCTGGGCACAGGTGACTTAGCTCATCATTAATAGAAACTGATCTGGGGAAGGTTTCCTTGCAATAGTTCCTGAGTGTTGGAAACAATATTACACCTGCAGAGAAAGGACCAAATGGCATGGCTATTGTTAACAGCTATGTATTGTATTTCTGGCTGACATTAACACAAACTTACCCAAAACTTAATTTTGATGGATTTTATATAAAATGTATAGTAGAACCACAGCATCATCTATTTGTAGCCAAGATAAAAAGCCTTTAGAACAAGGACTCTGCTATATATCTGGATGTTCATTTTACTTTCAAACACAAAAATAGTTTCTTTTTCAGAAAGTGCAATAGAATATCCCCATTCATAATTGCAACTGTTTTACCATAAGCAGAGAAATGACCTCAGGAACACACCTAGGTTTTAAAAGACTTCTAGGTAATGGCCTATAGGCATTTTGATCTGAATTTATTTTCTAACAATTTCAAATATAATTCTCATCTGTATGTAGATATATACAGGCACGAACATACGTTCATTCACACACACAGTCATGCACAAACACTTCACTTTCTGTCAGATCAGGGTAACTTTTTATTGCAGGTCTCTTTTAATATTGGCTAACAGAAAACCTATCCCCAACCTAACAGATTACACACATACACACAGCCATTTCCACACTTCCTCACAGTGAAAAGCTCTCTAACAAGATACCAGGAAGTCAAGAGAGACAATGTTTTTAATGGCTGGGCCTTGAGGACAATTCTGGTTGCATTTAAATCTCAGTATCAAATGCACTGAGAGTTCCCTGCCGCTACAATTTTTTGGATCAGTCTCTTCTGGAATCAGAACACGGAGAAAGCAGGATGATTTCTCCTAATCTCTCCTATAAACCACAGTGGTAAGACAAGATTTCTTTTTGTTCTGGGCTATCATTCCCATGATCATGTGCTTCCTTTTCCCTTAGGAAACACCCAAGTACACACAAGGAAGAGTTATGGGGGGAAAAATCATTAAGAACCACTGTCTTGCCATTCATTAGCACATGCTCTGGAGTTTTGCAGAATGGAAACCTGGAACAGACCCCCTGGCTGATGCTCTTTAACAACTGCAAAGGAACTACTGGAATGTTCAAAAGAGGAAGTGGACTTCTTTTCCAGAGTGTGAACTCAGAAGCCCATGTGACTAGAGCTACCTTGGAAGACTATGGTAACAAATAGTCTTCCAAGGTAGCTCTAGTCACATACTCCACTAACTCCTGAACTCAACTACCAGTCACTTCCTCTTCTGAGCACGTTTTGCTTACTTTTAAGCGTTTACCTATTTGACCATTCTTTGATAGTTTGTACAAACAGGTCCCAGATTAGTTCCTTCAAAGGGTCTCTTGTATAATTATACAGAAAGACTTCCAGCTCTTGATGCTGACAGCAGCTGATGAAGGGAGATGCCTCTGACTCTCCAGCACCAAGGTGCCTGCGTCATTAGTACTCCCAACACTCCCTCCACAGCTACTTCAAGCACCAGACTGGGTGTCAAGGTTTTTCCATTCTGCTGCTGGGACTAAGGTCTTGCAAAGACTGACAGAAGTGCCTCATCCAGGGATCACTGCCAAAAACAAAACATGAAGTGATTGCGAGAGAGAAGGGAAGACAGAAAGGGTTGAGCCAGGAAAGGAGTGCAAGAAACTGATCCCAAATAAAAAGACAAAATAAAGAAAGGAAAAGCATTATGTATGTACTGTATATATAAACTAAAAGCAGAGCATATGAATGCTTACTCTGGTGGGAAGCCAAGACAACATCTAGAGAAAAGCTTGATGTGTCACAACAAGGCTCAGCCATAGGGAAATAAGGCAATATACATATATATTAAAAAAAAAATGACCAAAGTATTTTGATCACAAAATGGTCTCCTTCCTCCTCCCAGCCAACCCCTGTGAATGTATCTCAATATATCTTTATATATATAATATATATATATATAATATAGAATCTGTTTTTGTTAAAAAGTATTTCAATGATCATATATATTTATCAAGGCATGATGGCTTTAGGAAAGGAGGGATCCACCACGGAGAGCTGAGAAGGGAAAACTCAGGAAGGGGAGGCTAGGATAAGAAGTATAAGAAACTGGGATCAAACAAATGCTCATCAAAGGATGGCACCAACAGAATTTTCACTAATGTTTCCCACCTTCAAGGAGGCAGTGATGATACAGATGGGTTCCAGGACCCCATCTCTTCTCTTGTATCTCTCCCCCAATTCCCACCACCACGTATTTTAATGCCTCATGGCTCTCTTTCCCACATGTCTCTTGGACCCATGCTAACTTGCATTCCAACGTTGATGGGTGTTAGCCCGTATGTCTCTTGCCCTGGTGCCGGATCTCAGAAGCCATTGCCACTGATATTAATGGACTGCAGATCTGCCACCTGCATGACGTTGATGCCACTGTTGGCAAGACGAGCAATGCCCTCTGGACAGATGGCCTCCATGGCTACCATATTGGTGGTAATAAGGGCTGAAGGGGTAGCAGTGCCACTTCCTTCTGAACCTGCCCCACTGTCCAGGGGCAAAGTGCCCACACTCAGGGCTACACCTGGGCCTCCTTTCTTATTCTGGTGGGTCTTGATATGTTTTGACAGGTGATCACTCCTCATGAAGCGCTTAGGACACTCAGGGCAGGCAAACTTCTTCTCACCTGTGAAGAGAAAGAAGCTAAGAAGCTGGCATGTCAGGAAGTGGGAGACCCTGCCCAATGTACCACTTTCCAACTGTAATATCGGAAGGCGATAAGGAATAAGAGCAACCTGGCTAGTTCATGGGATTTTTTTGTTTTAGGGGAAAACAACTTAGACAAAGGTTGGGAATATGCTGTAAGGACGGTGAAACTTTGCAGAAAAGTAGCTAGGATGGAGACTAAGAAGAGTAATGGGGTCATTAGTCCTCCTTGAAACCTGGCTCCTTCCTTACTATTTCTCTCTTCCCTACTCTTGCTTACCTGTGTGTGTGCGCTTGTGTCTCTGCAGCTCATCCGAACGTGTGAACCGTTTCCCACAGTATGACCAGGTACACATGAACGGCCTCTCGCCTGTATGCCAACGCAAGTGTGCCCGTAGATGTGAGGTCTTGCCGTACACTTTGCCACAGCCTTGGATGTGGCAAATGTGCTGCTTCTTTTTGCCAGGATCCCCAGAGCCCCTGAAAGTTACAACACTGTTACTCATTCTGGAGACAGAAATTTAAAAACCATAAAAGTATCAATAATAATTACCTAACCCAACCTTTCCAGTGCTGGGGAAGGAATTTAAGGGTTCATGCACACTATGTAAGTGCTCTGTACTAAGCTGTGACCACAATCTCAAGACCCTAAGCTTGCTCACTCCTTGTTTCATTCCTTCCTTCATTCCTCCATCCCTCTCACTTAATGAGACAGAGTCTCACTATGTCGTCCATTCTTGCCCTTAACTCACTATATCACCCAGGCTGGGGTTGAACTCTTCATTCTTCTCTGCTTTTCTGAGATAGGGCCTTGCTATGTGGTTCAGCCTGGCCTTGGGCTTACAATGTATCCCAGGCTGGTCTCCATCTTGTGGTGATCCTCTTAGCTCTCCTTCCTAAGTACTCAGTTTACAGGCATGTGCCAGCATACTTGGCTGAGGCTTTGATCCTCCTGCCTCAGCCTCCTGAAATCTGGGCTAATAGGTGTACACTGCCATACGCAGGTCCTAAATTTTGTTTAATTCATTATTTTATTATTTATTTACTGATTGATTGGGGGTGTTTTAAAATAGGGTCTTACTTTGTAGCCCAGCCTGACCTTGAACTTGTGGTGATCCTCCTGCCTTGGCCTTCCAAGTGCTGAGATTGCAGGTATGTGTCATCATACCCAACAAAGAAATCTTTTAAAAACTAAACACATTTGTGGCAGGTATGGTGGTAATCCAAGCACTCAAGAGGCTGAGACAGAAAGATGTCCATGAGTTTGAGGTCAGCCTGAACTACATAGCTCAAGGCCAGCCTAAACTATATATAGCAAGACCCTGTCTCAAAACCAAACCAAACCAAACAAAAACAGAGGGGAAAAAGATACATTTGTAGCTGATTGTAGTTCCAGTATTGCTTTGGGCCATGTTGGGGATCAAACCCAGACCTACAGTCCTTTATTTTGGTTAATTCCTCAAACTCAAACTTTAGGTTTCCTTTCTACTGCTCTCCTGTCCTTAACTAAAAGCACTGCATGTTTAAAGAGATGATCACTCTCATGGTGACTTGTGAAATTTGGAAGTATGTTTTTGTCTTTTTCTCAGATGTTTCACTCTCCATCCAAGTTTTTCCCAAAAGAAACAACAACATTGTGATAAGCCTTTCCTTTCTTCTTTACTCTTCCTTCTCTTTTTTGCAGCAATGGGGACTGAACCCTGAGACTGCTCACTAAACTAATCCCCAATCTTTTTTTTCAGGTAGGTCTCATTGCATCTGGTCTGGAATTTTTTTGAAACAGGATCTTGCTGTGTAGTGCAGGCCAGCCTTAAACTTGCTTATGTAGCCCTGGCTGACCTCAAACTCTAAGAGAATCTGCCTGCCTCAGCCTTCTGAGTGCTAGGTTACAGGCATGTGCCATCACACCTGGCTGGAACTTGTGATTTATCTGCCTCAGCTTCCCAAAGTACTGGAGTTATAAGTGTGTACCACCCCACAGGATGACATGGTAAAATCTCTGGGTAGAGACTTACTGAATAAATAAAGGGCATATTCTTAAGGACTTGGTAGAATATCTTAAAAGAAAATATAGTACATGTATTTTATAATGATAAAACTTTTCTATTATATTAACAGTCAAGAGTCATACATTATAGACTAAAAGTTGGACAGCAAGCACAATAACAGGGATGTCAGAAGAAAACAAGAATGGGCTGGATGAAAGTCGAGAGAAGAGTCAGGTTTGGTGGCATGTATCTGTAGTCTCAGCTACAGAGGACGATGAAATAGGAGGACCCATTGAGCTCAGGAGTTTTAGGCCAGCCTGAGTAACATAGCCAGACCCTATCTCAAAAAAAAAAAAAACAAAAAAAAACCAAGGGGAGGCTAGGGTTGGGGGACAAGGATCCTAATTAAAGGAAGGAAGAGAAAAGGAAAAAAAAAAATTTCCTATACAGAGCAGATCCCAATATTGGGTATGGTAGTGCATGCCTGTAATCCCAGCACTTGGGAGGCAGAGGCAGGAGGATCGCTGCAAGTTTGAGCCCAGCCTGGGCTACAAAGTGAGCTCAAGGCCAGCCTCAACTGCATAGCGAGACCCTGTCTCAAAAAGACAAGAAAGCAAAAACTCACACATAAAAAGAACAGAGTAGATCCCAAGCTCCTCTCAGCAATCAGTTCTCAAATATTATTTGACAAACCAATTTCTGCCATGTGTCTTCCTCAGTGGATACTGGGTTGTTTTTTTTTTTTTGGTCACAGTTCACAGGCTGGCCTTGAGCTCACTTTGTAGCTCAGACTGGTCTCGAACTCGCAACTATCCTCCTGCCGCAGCCTCCCCAGTACTGGGATTACAGGCATGAGCCACCACACCCAGCTCACTTCAGATTTTTTCAAAGGCACCTAAAGAGTAAGTGACATTTTATTTAAACTTTTCTTTCTTTTTTTGTTGGTCTTTTTTGGCAGTATTAGGGTCCAACTCAGGACCTGTCAGGCAAGTGCTTATGCCATTGAGCTATATATCCCCAGCCCTTTTGTTGGTCTTTTTGAGACAGGGTTTTGCTGTGCAGTTTAGGCTGGCCCTGAATTCACTTTGTAGCCCCAGCTGGGCTCAACTGAACTCTTGCAGAAGCAATCTTTTTGCCTCAGCCTCCTGAGTGCTGGGATTATAGGCCTGTGCCACCATGCTGAGCTCTATTCTGTTTCAAAAGCAGTAACTTCAAGGTAAAGAATGTAACTCACCAGAGATAAATAACAAGTGTTACTAATGAAAAAAATCTGCCAGAACTCTGCTCTGCAGGGCAGTTTAGATTCCTCCATGGAAGAATTTTCTATCTACAGAAAGCATTATTATTGTGTGTATTAGATACTAGAGGTTGAAGCCAGGTGCACTCTCCCACTAAGCTACATCCCCAGCCCGCCCTCACTTCCTGCATTAATTCACTTTGTGGTATAAGGTAACAAAAGCAGGAGGGCTCCACTACCACTGGGCTATATCCTCAACTCTTATTTACAGTGGACCCTCGGGGTTATGACTGGCCTGACATACGAATGACTTGGGTTATGACCAAATTTTTTAACTTATGACTTAAGTCTTGAGTTATGACCCGAATGCGGGCTGCTTGTGCTTCCAGATGGTCTCAGATACAGATGTAGCCTTTAAAAAGTTCTGGAAGGAACATTACAACATCCTTTTCTATATGCGGTCAATTGAGAAATCCTGGGCCAATGTCTAAGGATGCTGAGATCCGCCTGTATATATAAGACGTATTTTTGAAGGCTGTGTAGAGGAGCCTGGGCCTTCAACTGACAACTTAAGTTACAATCAGCCCTTGGGGATGAATTCAGTTTTGCTTTTTTTTTTTTTTTGGTACCAGTAATTGAACTCAGGACCTTGCAATGCCAGGCAGGCACTGTGCCGCTGAGCTGTATCCCTTGGCCCATGAAAGAGTTCCTAAACCAAGGGTCCACTCTACTTATTTTTTGAGACGCAATTTCATTATGTAGTACGGCTGGCCTTAAACTCCCAATCCTCCTTCTTTAGCCTCCTGAATAGTTAGCCCATTTTTAAAAATTTACTTTGAGAAAAAGTCTTGCCAAATTATTGCTTGCCTGATCCCAAACTTGCGACTCTCCTGTCTCACTAGCTCAGATTACAGGTGTGTGTCTCTAAGCATGGTGCTGAGCTTAAATATTCAAAAATTACCCCCTATCCTCTTACTTCCAAGTTTACTAGTTTTCTTTTTTCTTTTTTTTTTTGGTGTGTGTGGGGGAATATACTGTGAATTGAACTCATGACCTCATGCTTGCCTGCCAGGTGCTATGCCACTGAGCTATATCCCTAGCCCAGTTTTCTTTATACTAAGAGTCTACTGGGTCAACTCACCTCCCTTCACTGTCTTTACAGTAGGGACAGGTGCATGCTTCCCGCCGGGTCCTCCGACCAGCTTGGGGTTGTGGATCTGGGCTATTCTCTCCTTCCTCTCCACCTGCTGTATCATCATGCATCCCATCACCACCTGCTCCATGGAGGCCAAGCGGAGCTCCATGTTCACCTAAAATTAAAACAAAAAGAGGTCAATGTGGGAAGTGGTAAAGTCCTAACAGTACAAGCATCTCAGTGACACCTCACACTCATAATACTATTTCTTCACGTGTTTTTCTTTGGACACAGGGTCTCACCGCATAGATCAGGCTGGCACATCAAACTGAAGGGTCAAGTGATTCTCCTACCACAGCCTCACAAGCAGACGAGAATAAAAAAAAAAAAAAAAAAAAAGGAAAAAGCCAGGCATGGTGGCACATGCCTGTAATCCCAGCACTGAGGAGTCTGAGGCAGGAGGATTGCTGCGAGTTTGAGCCCAGCCTGGGCTACAAAGTGAGCTCAAGGCCAGCCTCAACTGCATAGCGAGACCCTGTCTCAAAAAGACAAATCAAAACCAAAAAAACAACAAGTGGCTAAGACTAAAGGTGCTCTGCCTGGGTCTCTTCAAGGTTCTGAAGCCATATTCAAATAATAATACCCAAACCTGAAATCTTGCACTGAAAATCTAAAGGGCCAGCAAGCATATGAAGATCTGACCAATCTCATTCAGTATTTATTGGTAGTGCTAGGGACTGAACCCAGGACCTCACACATGCTAGGCAAATAATTTCCTCTGAGACACAGTAAAAGCCATTCTCATAATTTTAAAAACATAACTCTGTAATGAATTTGTAACTTTTCACTTACTAGATTACTACAAGTTAAAAGCTCTGGTAACATATGGTACAGGGGAGCATATGGGAAAATAGTTTCAAATACAGATGGATTTGCACAGCCTATGTCTACGTGTGGAATACCAAGGATGGGACCCAGTGCCTTGCACATGCTAGGCAAGCACTCTACCACTAAGCCACAGACCAGTGAATACAACTTTTTAAAATTGTAGATGCATATGTACTTCAATAAGCACCATCTTATGGATATACTCATAACCTTACAAACATAGTAAGAAAATTATACTTGCTACAGTTTTTTTCTTTTTCTTTTTTAGTACCAGCAGTCAAACTCACAACCTCGCACTTGCCAGGTAGGCGCTGCAGTGCTGAGCTACATCCCAAGCCCATGCAGTTTTAGGGTAAGAAAATACTAGAAACACTCAAAATGTACACCTTAAAGGAAAGAGTTGAGTAAATTACAACCAACTTTTCCAATGGACTACTGAACAGTGATTAAAAAGAATGAGACAGCAGGCTGGGGTGGATAGAGCTATATGCTGTTACAGAAACATGTCCAAAAACCTTTATTCATTCTCAACTATCTCCAGAGCTAAAAAATTATGGAAGTGACTGCAAATAATACTTTGACGCTGGGCATAGCGGCATATGCAGGTAATCCCAGCACTCGGGAGGCTGACGCAGGAGGATCACCATGAGTTCTAGTTCAGCCTGAGGGTACACAATAAGACCCTCTCTCCAAACAAAAGTCTTCAAAGTTTTTTTTTTTTTTTGGTCTTTTTGGGATAGGATTTCACTATGCAGTTCAGGCTGGCCTTGAGCTCACTCTGTGGCCCAGACTGGTCTCAAACTTGCAATGATCTTCCTGCCTCTGCCCCCGAGTACTGGGTTACAGGCACACACCACAATGCCTGGCAGTCTTTTTTTTTTTTGGTACCAGGAATGAAACTGAGGACTTTGCGCTTGCCAGGCAGGAGCTGCACCGCTGAACTGGCTGCTGGCCCAAGAATTCTATTTTTTATTCATTTATTTATTTGTTTTTGCAGTATTGCGAACTGAACCGATGACTTTGATACTGAACTATATACCCAGCTTTTTTTTGCTACACTGCCCACGCTAGCGTAGAACTCCCAACTCTCCTGCCTCAGCCCTCCTATCAGACTTAAGTAATGGTGGTGAACCTATGAGATGCGTGCTGAGGCAGGCTGAGAGCCCTCAAGGCTCACCATTACTGAGTCAGGGTTTGCACTACCACACCCAGCCATTTCATTTTACTATTATTTTTTGAGGTAGGTTCTTGACATGTAGTTCAGGCTGGTTTTGAACTCACTATGTGGCCCAGGCTGGCCTCAAAATTGAGGTAATTCTCCTGCCTTAGCTTCTCTAGTGCTGGGATTATAGGTGTATAACACCATGCCTGGCTCCAGCCACTTTATTTTTTTTGGTTTTTCAAGATAGAATCTCCTTTTGAAGTGTAAGATGCCTCTGAACTTACTATGTAGCCCAGGCGGGCATCAAACTTGCGTCAACCATGTGTTACAATGCCAGGCTTCCAGACACTTTAAAAGAATTCTAAACTAGAAACTTTACAAAACCTGAGAAAGCTCAAAGGGTACATAATACAGAAGAGAAACTTTCTGAAACGAGTAAAAGCCATTCTGAAATCACATATATTTATAGTACTATAGTCCTCACTTCAGCAGCACATATACTAAAAAAATACAGTATTATAAACTCTGACATGAGAAAAGAGACCTGAGGTCCAAGTTAATTCTGTACAGCTAGCTATCCTCCCCTGGAAAAGTTTTAATTCGGGGCTATAAGCTTTTCAGAATGCTATAAAGAAATTACCAACGTGAGATCCTATTACACTGGCTAATGGCATTTATCTGTTTTTCTTTCTCATATGATGAGGATTGAACCTGGGGCCTAACCCAAGCTACGCACAAGCTTTACCAATGAACTTCACTCTAGCCACTCATTTGAATTTACTGCGCTGGTACTACTCGAAGGCTGAGACAGGAGGATCACAAGTTTCAGACCAGCCTGGACAACTAAGTTAGACCCTGATTCAAAATAAACTTTAAAAATAAGGAATGGTGCCATACATCTGTAATCCCAGCACTTTGGGAGGCTGAGGCAGGAGTGCCATGAATCAAGGCCAACTTGAGCTACAAGTGAGCCAGCCTGAAGTACATACTGAGACCCTGTCTAAAACAAAACAAAACAAGGAATGAGGAATACCTCAATGATACCGTGCCTCCTAACATGCAATGAGGCACTGGATTCAATAACCAGCAATGTAAAAATCAAAATCAATCAATCAATCAAGAAAGAGGGAAAGAGAAATTTGCATGAATCCATTTTAATTTCTTTCCTAGTTAAATTATTAAATATACGCTACAAAGTTCATGGCCTATGTATTTAGAACTTTCAACTCTGTAATCTACTATACACACATAACTGAAAAAAAAAAAAAGCTTCACAAACAATATGTACCCTCACTATATCCAATATAGATTTTTAAATTTTTTATTACTTTTTGTGGTAAAATCCAGAGACTATGCTGCACCCCAGCCCTTTCCTTTGAGACACAGTCCTGGCTGGCTGAAACTACTACTAGTGGCAGAGAAATAGGCCACTCGGGGTATTAAAATATAATACCAAAAAATTCATCCACTTATCAACTACTTGGCCAGGTATGGTGGTGCACACCTGTAATCCAAGAGGCTGAGCAAGGAGAATTGTGAGTTCGAGGCCACCCTGGGCTACAAAATAAGCTCAAGAGCAGCCTGAACTGCATAGTGAGACCCTGCCACAAAAAGACAAAAAACCTCACAAATACCAGCTACTTCATTAATGTGAGATAAAATTAACATATGAGACAGAATATATGCTTAATGCTAATCATTAGTTTTAAAAACCATCTTCTAAAAGTGACCAATGAGCTTTCCTTTTCTGAAAAATTGAGATAAAATTTACATATGACAAAACTTACCAGTGAGATAAGTTTAGATCTGGAGTTATTTTGCTAAGAGACATCTGGCAATGTCAGGAGATATTTCTGATTATCGCATATCTGGCATCCACTGCTACTAAACTTCTTGTTTGTTTTGTCACTGGGGACTGGACACAAGGCTTCTGCACTGACCTACATATGAAGACCTTTTTTTCCTTATTTTTATTGTGAGATGGGGTCTTACTAAGTCACAAAGTCACCCAGGCTGGGCTGGAATCTATGATCTTCCCATCCCATCCTCCCAGAGTACTAGGATTGCAGACTTTGTGTGTGTGTGCATGCGTGTGCGTGCGGTACCAGGAATCAAACTCTGGACCTTGCACTTGCCAGGCAGGCACTTGTGCCACTGAGCTATATCCCTGACCCCAAGGATTACAGATTTATGCCACTAGGTCTGACTAGGATAGATCTTTAAATAGGAAAGACTACGCCTGCCAAGTGTGGCAGAACATGCACGTTTTCCCTGAGAGCTTGAGGGAAAAGGATCCCAAATTGGAAGCTAACCTGGACAAACTACTGACTTAGCTAAACTGTCTCAAAAACTTTATTATTACTATTTTTTTCTTTTTGAGACAGGGTCTTGCTATGCAGTTCAGGCTAGACTTGAGCTCACTTTGTAGCCCAGGCTGGTCTCGAACTGGCAATGATCCTCCTGTCTCAGCCTCTCAAGTGGTGGGATTACAAGCATGTGCCACCATGCCTGGCCAAAAGATATTTACATTCTTTTTTTTGTACGAGGAATCTAACTCAGGACCTTGCGCTTATCAGGCAGGCGCTTGTGCCACTGAGCTATATCCCTGGCCCGATTCAAAAACTTTAAAAAGAGGCCTAGAGCCAGACATGGTGCTACACACATGTAACCCCAGCACTTGGGCGGCTGAGGCATGACAACTGCCTTACCCTGAGCTTGAGGCCAACCTGGACTACATGGTAAGTTCAAGGGCAGCCTAAGCTACACAGCAAGACCTTGTCTTAAAAAAAAAAAAAAAAAAAAAAAAAGAGGGCTGGTAATGTAGCTCAGTGCAAAGGCCCTGGGTTCAATCCCTATTACTGAGGGGGGAAAAAAAAGATTGGCCTTTTCGTCCTTTAACCAAACTTCCATCACCCAATCTTCACTCTGTCTAAAAAGAGGGTATAATGTGTAATGACCAGAGATGAAGCAGCTCCCCTTATAGGCATGACACTTGTACATTAAGAATAAAACTACAGATCAGGGGTTCTACTGTAAGCTGCTGCATCAACCTTGAAATGACTACTGACATCATGTTATGTAAGTACAATAAATTCTTAGTGAGCCAGGCATGGTGGGACATGCTTACAATCCCAGTATTTGGGAGGGTGAGGCAGGATTGCCATGAGGCCAGCCTGGGTAACACAGTGAGTTCAAGGTCAGCCTAAACTGCAGAGCAAAACAATGTCTCAAAAAAAAAAAAACCCCAAAAACCAGGAAAACCTTTTGGCAACTATTGTAGGTTTTCTGATATATTCAGCTAAATAGATTTCCTAGCCATGCAAAAAGAAAAAAAAAAAAAAGGTTTTTTTCTTACCTAGCACTGAGTGTTAGACCACCATGGGACCTACAGTGTATTAGGCAAGTACTCCTGCCACTGAGCTACATCCTCAGCCCTTCTTAAAACTGTCATTATTGGGCTGGCTGTTGTGTGCATGCACTTGGGAAACTAAGGTAGGCCAGCCTAGGCCGCACAATGAGTTCAAGGCCACCGTGAACTACACAATGACAGCCTGTCTCAAAAAAAAAATTGTTTTCATTTGCAAGCTGGGTGTGGTGGTACATGCCCTGTAAGCACTTGGGAGGCAGGAGGCTCTCTAGGCTGCCCTCACATTTGTGATCCACTTGCTTCAGCCTCCCAGGTAGTTGCAGTTACTTATAGTTGTGTGCCACTAAACCTAGCTAGATTTTTTTGGAAGCAAGTTATTACTATACTGGGCCTATCAAATATCCCTGAGCACTCTGTATCAGTATGTCCTACAGTATCTGTCTATATGTCAAGGAGATAAGAGCCTTTCATTTTCTTTACCCAACTGCTTACGGTATAAGTAGGTAAAGTTTTTTGATTAATTTTTAAAACACACCATATAAAAATAGAGAAGGGGGACCAAAGATTTACTTCCTTATCTTCTATGATTCAAGGCTTTGTCATTCACTAGTAACTTGTGCTATATAAAAACCAATGTAAACTGGGCACAGTAGCACGTATCTGTGATCCCAGCACTCAGAAGGCTGAGGCAGGAGGATTGCTGTATGTTCAAGACTAGTCTGGGCTACTGAGTGAGTTCAAGACCAGCCTTAACTGTACAGCTAAACTCTGTCTCAAAGAAAGAAACAAACAAAAACTACAATTCAATTCTAAAAATTTTTTTTTTGGGTGGTGGTGCTGGGGACTGAACTTCTGAGTTACTGCCAAGTGGCAGAGTGCTCGCCTAGCGTACTTAACACTCGGTTCAATCCCTGGTACCCAAAAATGAAAACAAGAAAAAAATCTACTGAATCCACCTCCTAACATGTAACCAATAAAAATTTTTAAAAATCCAATCAAACACTTGCACACAGTACATGGTAGCACACATCTATAATCCCAGCTAGTCAGGAGGCTGAAACAGAAGGATCTAAGTATCATGCAAGCCTGGACAATATGGGAAGACCCAGTCTCAAAAAAACAAAAAAGCACAAATATTAGTAACAGCATTATTCATAATAGGCTGGGGATATAGCTCAGTAGAATAAGCGCTTGCCTAGCAAGCGCAGGGTCCTGACTTCGATCCCCAGTACCGCAAAAAAAAAAAAAAAATCACTTCACAGCATTATTCATAATAGGCAAACAATAGAAATAACTCAAATGTCTATTAATAAG
Organism: Dinomys branickii; assembly: GCA_004027595.1. Lineage (NCBI taxonomy): Eukaryota > Metazoa > Chordata > Mammalia > Rodentia > Dinomyidae > Dinomys > Dinomys branickii. Next base: position 8,215 of record PVLD010013273.1, on the reverse strand, counting down.
CAAATTAACAAAGAAAATGTAGTATATTCACACAATAGAGCATTTCGCCGTGGAAAAGAATGGAGGAGCTGTGAAACATGCTAAATGAGAGCCAGTTAATATATGATTCCACATTTAGAACTTTGTAGGGTGAGGAGATTTATAAAGATGAAAAGTACATTAGTGGTTATCTTGGGTTGAGGTGACGATGAGAAAAAGAAATGAATGCTAATAGCAAAGGAGAATTTATAGAGTGATAAAAATGTTCTTCCACCATGGTGGTAGGCTGCACAACTCTGAAAATACACTAAAAATGAATGAAATAACACATTTTAGTTGGGTAAATCACACAGTATATGAATTATAGCTCAATAAAGTTATTTCAAAAGATACTAGCTAGGCATAGGGGCAGACGCCAGTTGGGGACCACTATAAAGTGGCTCTGAGCAGGATTTACTATTAACCAATTGGTTTTTCACATTTCCTTGGGAGTAGTCCCAGTCTTAGGCACCTTGTCTGCAGATGGGCAGCTGATTCACAGTAAGGGAAGCTCTATGAGTTGTTGGTCACTGCTGAGGCCTGTACTGGCCTGTGACGCCTCAAGGACAAGGTGGCTGCGGGTGAGGACCTCTGGCTCCCACTTCACCATTAACTTTAAGGCAACTAAGGCTGCAGCCCTGCCATGAGGCCTTCCTGGAGATAACACACAGTTCTCCTAAATTAACGTAATACTCGGAGGAGTCCTTGAAAGGATTCCCAAGTCCTGCCCAGATTCCTTCATTTTCTTCAGTCTTCCCCCTCCCTGATTTGAAAACCTAATAAAAACAGGGGACCCAGAAAAGTCTTTGGCTAATTCAGAGAACACAGAAGCTGGAAAAGAATTAGTTCCTCCTGGAAGGCCTGAAATCATATTCCTTTGTCTCATTTTTTATTTACGCCTTGGTCCGTCCACTCACTTGGGAGATTGTGGGCCTGACCACCCTGCAATAACTTCGGGTTATTTAACCCGGTCCTCAATATTCTGGTGTCTGAACAGGCAACTTTTAAATGGACAAATTTTTTAATCCAGGCGAGTAAGTCTACTTAAGAGTGGAAAGTGTGGGAGACGGAGAAGCCCTTCACAGGAAGAATACTTCACCTGGGATGCCAGGGAAGTGAGGGAAGAGAAGCATTCCACAAAGAACAGGCGTAAGTCTTCCCGCTGTGAAAAGCCGGTCTATCCAGGAGTAAAAATGGGCCCGATTATCAGTCGAGGAGACACACAGCTGCTCCAAGGTTTACATAGAAAAAGTCAATTCCCTCCGGACATTTTCAAATTGCAATCGAGTTCATCCTGTTTTAAGTTCATTACAGCGCAAACAGCCAATAGTCTTTAAAATGGACCTTGCCAAAATACAAAAGAGCTCCCAGCAGAGGCTTCACCTGCAGCCAAAGAGGCATCACCTGGCAGAAGCAGGAGCTGTTCAAAAGAACTTCGTGGCTCTATCTAGAAATTTACAAATTTTAAAGGGACAAGCAGCCACAAAAGGGGAAATAACACCCTTGCTTGCTTCCCAATTGGAACTCAATGAAATGCTAATAATGAGTTTTTTGTTTATATGCTTACTAAGTTCCAAAGTGCAGGATGAGATCTGCCTGCAGCTTGCAGAGTCACTCCTGTCCAGGATGAAAAACCTTTCCCAATTCCCACAGGAGTTTAAGACCTTTCCCCTGAGGGAACAATTGATCTTATACTGGGAAAAGCTAATATAAATTAAATAAATAAATAAATTATTGTATTTAATGTGATTGATAGTGATTATCAAAATGAGATACAAATCTTTGTATGTGTCATGGATCTCTGGGTCTTTGAACAAGGAGAGTATAAAGCACAGTCGATTTTGTTACCTATGGCTAAGCCTTCTTTTGTTAAATACAGACAGCTCATGAGAGAGCAAGATCCTCAGAAGAATACAAAGAAATTTATTTTTCACAAGAAATAACTAAAAACAGGCCTATGTGTTTTATAAAGATAAATGAAAAATATTTTGAAGGCCTTATTGGGTGGATGTGTCTGTGCTTACATTAGAACTTTATTATTCCAAAGAAATCAGGTAAGTGGAGGTCACCGCAATACTGAAGAGATGTAAATGCTTGCTTACTTCCTACAACCAGGACTGCTAACCAACTGCAGTTGTCAAAGTCTGACCCTAGCAGGCTGAGGATATAGCTCAGTGGAATAAGTGCCTGCCTGGCAAGCGCAAGGGCCTGAGTTCAATCCCCAGTGCCAAAAAACAAACAAATCAAAGGCTAACCCTAAATCTTTATAATTTATTTAGATATATCTTTGCTTTGTAAAATCTTACAAAAGGATTCCACAAATGCTATTAAATAAAACAAAAAAGGGGGAAGAATTCTACATAAGTGATATAAGTCTTACAGAGAGATCACAGGAGCACTTGGAAGGTCTGAGTATGTGACAGTGTGTGAAGATGGTGTCTAAGCTGGAAGCTACAGAAAGGGACATGAAAGTTGCTGGTATTCTTAAGACAAAATACTAAAAATTTATTAATTACAGGTAAAAGGTTTTTGTTTTTTCCAAATTCTTTTATAAGAGATCTCTGATAATTGACCTATCAAAAAATAAAACAAACGAAGTTCTGACTCATCTTTTATAATTACAACCTTAAAAACTTGAAAACAATTATACTTCATTGTGGCCAAAGGTATATTTGAGTGCACTCTGAATTTATAAATTGTCTTGTGTATGTGTTTTTGTCTCTGTCCTATTTGTGAACAGCTGTTTTATTTCAGCTCAACAAAGTTTTCTTTTATATTTTTTTATTTTTGAAGCAACAGTATGTAATCTTATTTGTCTTATAGACAAATACCTAAATTAAGGATATGCTTCCACCAAGCTGCTGGCTGGTCAAAACTATGTTAAAATTGGTCTTATAAACGTCATGATATAACTTGAGAATCTCTCACTGTTTAAAAACTGCTTTTAGTCCCTCCTGGAAGCCCAGAAATCATATTCCATTGTCTCATTTTTTATTTATGCCTTTGTCCATCCACTTGCTTGGGAGATTGTGGGCCTGATCAGCCTGCAATAACTTAGGGCCTGTAATCAATCCCATCCCTCTGGGAGGCTGAGATTAAGGATTGCCAAAATCAAACCTAAACTGGGTAACTTAGAGAGGCTCTTGTCTCACAAAATTAAAAAAGGGCTAGGGATGTAGCTCAGTGCAAAGGCCTTAAGATTCAATCCCTAGCAGCGAGGGGAAAAAATTCTGGAAAAATAAAGTTCAGTGTTTACAAAAAGATCTAGAAAGCAAAAAATGGAAAGCCAGGCATGGCGGCACACACCTGTAATGCCAGCACTCGGAGAGGCTGAGGCACGAGCATAGCCATGAGATGAGATCCTGTCTCAAAACAAAAAACGTTTTAGCCTGGCATTGTGGTGCATGCCTGTAGTCTCAGTGCTCAGGAGGCTGAGGCAGGAGGATTGCACAGGTTTGAGGATAGCCTGGGCTACATAGTGAGACCCTGTCTCAAAAATAAACAAATAAAAATTTTAAAAAGGCTGGGGATCATGTCTCATGGGTAGAGCTTTACAGAGCTGCCTATATATGACTTACGATACTGTGAGAAGGAGGAAGGAGGAAGGAGAGAGGAAGGAAGAAAAAAAGGAGGAGAGGGCAGCAAGAAGAAATTAGAAGACTAGTTTCTTTAAATAATATGACTATCATCTAGGGCTGGGGATGTAGCTTAGTGGTACAGCACTTGCCTAGTAAGTGCAAGGCCCTATGTTGTCACCAGCACCACAAAAAAATTCAAGACTGTTATCTATATCTAATTTTACATTAATAACAAAAATAGGGCTGGGGATATAGCTCAGTGGAATAAGCGCTTGCCTAGCAAGCTCAGGGTCCTAAGTTCGATCCCCAGTACCGCAAAAAAAAAAAAAAAAAAAAGGCAAAAGGAGTTAAACAGACAGGGTTGAAGAAGCATCATGTTTTTACAAAGCATCCCTGTATTATAAGACTGTGCTGAGGGGAGCAGGGATTAAGCCAGTGTTTTGTTTTGTTTTTTGAGACTGGGTCTCGCTATATAGTTCCGCCTGGCCTTACACTTATTATGTAGTACATAGCCCAGGCTGGCCTCAAACTCACAGTGATCCATGCTCCTGCCTCAGCCTCCTGAGGGCTGGGTTACAGACATGTGCCACCATGACTGGATCTGAACCCAGTTCTTCACATTGAGTTATATCCCCAAATCTTTTTAGTTTGAGACAGTGTCATGGTTGTCTAGGCTGAACTGAAATGCTTAATCTTTCTGCTTCAGCCCCTAAAAGTGCTAGAATTACAGACTTGTACCACCATGCCTGGCTAAACTTTTTAAATTCATTAAGGGAAAGGAACACAGCTCAGTAACAGTGTGTGGTTAGCATGTCTAAGGGCTTAGGATCAATCCCTAGCACGCCACTATTCCCTAAAAGAATTAAGAAATCACAAAACAAAGTCATTTCACATATAAAAATGAAAGCCTTCTGTATTTAAAAAAGCAAGTGCTGGAGGTATAGCTCAAAGGCAGAAAATCTGCCTCGCCTGTGCGAGGCCCTGAGTTCAATTTCTGTGTCACAAAATAAAAAGGAGAGGAAGTACGAAAAAGGAAGAAAGTAACAGTTCTTCAACTCACTCTACATCCCAGGCTGGCTTCAAACTGGACATAAGTCTCACACAGGCTGGGGTTACAAGTGTGCACCACCGCACCAAGCTAATTCAGTTTTTTTGTTATTATTTTAAAAGATGCCCCCAAAACATGCCCAGATACGTTTTTCATATTAATAATTAATTCCATGCCAGGAGATAAACTAATAGATAAAATTTATAAACCAGAAGAAAAATTCAACTCTACTAGTAAGCAAATACATAGAAACCTCAACTTTTCTGAGAAAAGGCCAGAATCCATAAAAATGTTCATCAATAAATAACAGCAGTGATAATGTACAAAAAACATAAATAATAAGGAAATTGCTAACTTGACGGAATATTAGATAGCTAATGAAATACATGGATAAATAAAGTATAACACCTTTGCGGGGGGGTAGCTAGGGAGAGAAGAGTACTGGAAACGGAATTCGAGACCTTGCGCTTGCCTGCCAGTCAGGTGAGCCACTGAGCTAGCTACATCCCCAATACTTTTTTCCATCTTTTTGAGACACGGTTTTGCTGTGCAGTTCAGGCTGGCCCTGAACTCACTTTGTCACCCATGCTGGATAGAACTTGAAGCATCCTGCCTTAGCCTCATGGGTGCTGGGAATACAGGTATTCTCCACCACACCCAACAAGTATAACAACCTTGAAAGAAACACTTGTACTAGCTTGGCGTGGTGGTGCATGCCTGTAACCCCAGAAGGTTGAGACAAGAGGACTGCCATGAGTTTGAGGCCAGCCTGAATGCATAGTGAGACCCAGTCTCTAGGACAAAGCAGCCAGGCATGGTGGTACACCCCTATAATCCCAGCACTTGGGAGGCTGAGGCAGGAGGATCACTGTGAGATTGAGACCCGGGCTACAAGGTGAGCTCAAGACCAGCCTGAACTGCATAATGAGACCATGTCTCAAAGTGACCAAAAAATAAAGGTTTGTTTTTTTTAATCTAAAGTTATGGTTTACAACAAAGCAACACACACATTAAAATTTAAACAAATCTTGTATGTCTGTATGTGTTATCCTGAACACACACTTCGAAGATATCAATATGCAAAGCAGCAACTATTGGTGGTTTTTTTTTTGTTGTTGTTATTGTTGTTGTTTGCCTGTTTTGTTTTTTGTCTTTGGATTTTTGGTTTTTGTGTTTTTTCTGTTGTTGAGAGGATTGTCTAATTTTGCATGTCTGTATATGGGTTCATATATTTACACTTCAAAGATATCAATGGATAAAGCAATAACCACTGTTGAGACCATGTCACCTTGTCTATAGATTAGTTGTGATTGTACTATTTTTTATGCTAATTGGTGTCTGTTTGTTAATATGTTTTTGTACTTTTATTAAAAAAAAAAAATTTAAACAAAGCAGAAAAGCTGGGGATATATAGCTCAGTGGCACAAGCACCTGCCTGGGAAGGATAAGGTCATGAGTTCAATTCCTAGTATAAGTAAATAAATAAATGAAAAAACAAAGAAAGCAGAAAAAACACACCCAGCTTGTGACCGCAACAGTGAGTGTATTTAGTTTTTTCACTCACTTTTGTATATCTCATATTTTCTATACTGTAGCTACCTAAGTTTCCTCATTAAAAACATCCTTGTAGCCAGCCTGGTTTGGTGGTACACACCTGTAACCACAGGACTCAGGCAGCAGAGGCAGGAATTCAAAGCCAGCCCAACTACAAAGTAAGACCCTGTCTCAAAAATAATAAATAGCCATCCTCATAAAAATATAGCTTATATACCTACCTTCACTTGGACTATTAACTGTATAGATTTGTTTTTTCTTTTTTTTCGTCTGAGACAAGGTATGACTGCAGTTCAGGCTGGCCTTGAGCTCACTTTGTAGCCCAGGCTGGTCTTGAACTTGCAATGATTCTCATACCTCAGCCTCCCCAGTGGGTTATAGGCATGCGCCACCATGCCGGGGGTGGGTAGGTGGGTGGGTGTACGTGTGTGTGTGTACGTGTGTGTGTGTGTGCCTGGTGTGTGTGTGTGTATGTATCTGTCTTTTTGAAACAGGGTCTTACTATGTGGTTCAGACTGGCCTTGAGCTTACTTTGTAGCCCAGGTTGGTCTTGAACTTGCAACAATCCTGCTTCAGCTTCCCAAGTGCTGGGATTACAGGAATATGCCACCACACTTGGCCAGTGTATAGATTTTAAAAAGCAGTCCAGAAAGTGAGCAGTTTTCCTTAAGGACAATTAGCACAATAATGGCAAATGCTCACACCAGTAGATGTCACTGTAAGGAAGCAACAGGACTTTCAAAACACCACCTTGTCAGATAAGGAGTTTCAAAAAAGAAAGAATATATGAATTTTAAACAAAACTACTGGAAATTTCCTTCCATCAAGATTAGATTTTTTCGATCCCCAGTACCGCAAAAAAAAAAAAAAATTAGATTTTTTATCAGCTTTAGTAACCTTTCCTTACTAAACCACTCTAGTTTTGTTATTCATCATGAATCTAAACGTACAAATTGGTGTGAAAAATTCATGTAAATATATCATACATACCAGAAAAAAGTGAGAGAGAGGAGCATAAAAGGAGAATACAGTAACTTTGGTTTAGTAAGAGTGGTAAAATAATATAAATGGGAAAGTACTAAAATTAATTTTGAAGCCAGGAGATATGATACACATCTGTAATCCCAGTACTCTATGCTGAGGAAGGAGAACCAAAAATTCCAGTCTAATCTGGGCAATTTAGCAAGACCCAATTTCAAAACACAGAATAAAAATTGGGTGGGAGCTGGGTGTGGTGGTGCACACCTGTAACCCCAGCACTTGGGAGGCTGAGGCAGGAGGATTGCTGCAAGTTCAATACCAGCCTGGGCTACAAAGTGAGCTTAAGACTATCCTGAACTACATAGCGAGACCCTGTGTCAAAAAGACAAAAAAGGGGGGAGGGGATGTAGCTCAGTGTGACTCTTAGCACCCTCCCACACACATAAAAAAGCCTGGCATGGTGGTGCAGCCTGTCATCCCAACACTCACTCAGAGGATCTCTGAATTCAAGGCCAGCCTGGGCTACATAGTGAGTTCAGGGCCAGCCTAAATTATAAAGCCATACCGTCTCAAAGAAGAAAATTTTAAAAAAAGTACAGAGGAGGTATAAATGTCTCAGAAGTATGTATAAGTAGTGATCAAGAAAATGACAAATGTTTAAAAAATATATTTTTTCGCGGGTAGGAATGTTGGGAATCAACTTCAGAACCTCACACTTTCCAGGCAGGCACTCACTACAACACTGAGCTAGGGCTGGGGATATAGCTCAGTGGAATAAGCGCTTGCCTAGCAAGCACAGGGTCCTGAGTTCGATCCCCAGTACCGCCAAAAAAAACCAAAACAAAACAAAACAAAAACACTGAGCTAAATCTCCAGTCCTAAAAATGTTTTTAAAATATTACATTAAAAGACACATGGTGGGCTGGGGATATAGCTCACTGGAATAAGCACCCCCCTGGTAAGCGCAAGGTTCTGGCAAAGCCAAGGTCCTGATTCACAAAGTGGTAAGAATAACAGCGTAAGTATGTTCAAGTGA
>PVLD010013272.1:0-56712 GCA_004027595.1 Dinomys branickii | reverse complement strand
CAAGAGCATATTTAGTATTTCACAAACATGATGGATTCTTGTCCTCAGGAAGACATTAGGGAAAGTACTCTCCACCCGACTAAACTCCATTTATAGAAGAGAATATTGGATTCCACTCAATCACAATCTCCAAGGAGCCTGGACTTGGCATAACGAGAAAATATCCTTGCAGAAAATATGAAAGGGGAAGGCTCCTCTTCCAACTGCCTCAGTGTCACTCTGTGGGAGGCTCACTTCTCCACATGCTGACAAAAGCTGTCTTTCCAAACTCGGCACTGAATTTACAGGTCTTGGAGGACTGTGGCTATTGACCAGTATAAACATTCAGAGTGAGAGCGAAAGAAAAACTGGCATAAAAGAACCTGATCTGCAGGGGTGGGAACCCTGGGTTGTGTGATTTCACATGTCCTTCTCTATCATAACTTGCCTAACCCAAGGAAATTCTCTTTGTGCTCCAGAATACCAACAGACCCAATGAAGCCGATGAGCTTCCCCTGCTGCTTTCTGCAAGGCTTCTCATTATGTGGTCACTCTAGGGACCAGGGATGGTACCTCTAAAAATTGGCAGAAGCAATTCCATTACTTGGGACCTATCCAGCTCCCTGTGCGAGGAGCTCTCCTCCCTTCCTCTGCTCCTCATTTCTCCAAAATGGTCTTCATATGAGCCTCGGAACTCATCTAGTAAAGGATAGGCAATATAGAAAGTAAGAGGCCAAGGTTGCAGAAATCTGAAAACTTTGTAAAATGACAAAAATACCCCAAGTTTGGGAGCTCAACAGACTTGAGTTGAAACCCTTGTTTTGCCTCTTACCAGTTTGAATCCAGTCACATGATTTCCCTAAAAGGGGGCTTAAATGCCCACCTCCCAGAGTTCATTTAAATATTGTCAATAATTTATGTAAAAATATCTGAAGCATAGTAGATCTGCATAAATGGTGACTTTTGTATGTGGAAGGGTGTGAATCTTTTGGATATTTTCAGCCATGCGCTTCAATCCTCTGAAAGGTTGAAGGTTTAAGGCGTGCCCATCTGTGCCGATTTTACAAACTCCACCCACTCTCTACTTAAGGCATCCTGCACACCTTTCCACGATCTTTTCTTTTGTGAGGCTCCTCCAAGATTAGCACAAAGCTAATTTTTTCCATTTCTTTCTATCTTGCCTCCAAAGTTCCTTCCCCACAGAGGCCTTCTCTCGAACTTATCTCTTTAGAGTAGCAGCCCCTAGCTGTCACTCTCTATCATCCTTTCCTGCTTTGATTTGCTTTATGGAAACTGTAACAATTTGAAAATTACATATGGATTTTTTTATTTCTCCCCACTAGAACTTGAGATCCAACCAAGGAAACTTTTATATCCCCTCAGTATCTCCAGTACCTGGCATATAGTAGACTCACAACAAAGATTTTTTAAATAAATGAAGTTAAAATATCTTATGTGCATATCATTTTTATCCACTCAAAAATGCCCACTAAAAGCATCTACTATACATACAATTTTCTCTTAAAGAACATATAAAAAGGTATATATGATCTTCCCCATAGCAAAACATAAGTGAAACTACATTCACAAACTTTTGATTTTTCTATAACAAGGACCATAGCTGGTCAGTTTTCAAAGTTTTATACACCAGAATATAGAACAACAATGTTCCCCTGGTGCGTGAGCATGTGCACACACACATACCCCATTTCTTTGTATCTGTGTACTTACTTGGGGACTAGGAATTGCGGGATATATCTAAGCCTAACTGAAATGTATATATCTCAGTTAAACACTTTGGGGAGGCCCCCAAAATGATGGGTTGAAGGGAGGGCTGACTAGTCCCCAGGAAATGAAATTATGGTGATGAAGATAAACTCTGGAACAACCAGCTGAACTCAAGGACATGGCCCGAGGGTGAGACTAGAGAATTTGGACTTTTGTGGAAACTCACCCACACTTGTGGAATGCTAGGCCCAGGAAGGCAGAGGGGCCATGAGTGTGAGTGGGGTCTGCTGTTTTTCAAGACTCTGTGGCACTTTCATGCCCAAGCAGATTTGGTGGAGTATAGCCCCAAACTGAGACTCCTTCTCATGGTGGATACTGACATTAAGAGTGCCACAGGAATGAGACTTCGTAAGCAATAGTTGTAAGTCTGTCTGGTGGGAACCACAGTGACTCACATCTGCCGGGCTTTCATGGCCGGCAAGGATATGGAAAGTTTTGAATGGGCAGCAAATTTCCAGCTCTTCAACATTCCAGTGACTGAGGCAGCTAGCACTGGTGTAATGATATCACCACATACTCTATTAGGAGAGTCACATTCTGAGACCCCTCTTGTCTGGAAGCCACAACAAGCTAAGACTGAACCTCATAAATGGCACCTGAAAGACAGCCTTGAGGATCTAAGGTGCACAGGGAGGGAGATTTGCAAAGCACTGAAATTGCTGTCTGAGCAGATAGAAGCTGGGAGTTGAGGGAATTCTAGTAGTGATATCAATAGAACCATATTTGCACTCAATATTAATAGAACCATATCTGTCCTTGCAAGTTCATGGTGAGGGGAATATTCAGGTGGACTTGCAGCAACAAACAAGGCTAAAATCCTTTGATTGCTGCATCATCAGATTAGAGCCTATGAGTAACAGTTTCTCCTGAATCTACAGTACTGATCTAAAAGGTTCAAATTCATTTGCAAGAGGCTTTATGCATGTGTGCCTCTTGCTATCTTAAGAAAAAAATTCCAACACATTCTAATGAGGGTCTAGAAAAGAATGGCAAGTTCAACATGTGAGGTAAATGCTGACATTTAATTCTCTATTAGGTGCAGATCAGTTTTATTAAATTGAAAACAATTTGAAGGAAAACAATAAAATTGGAATCTTACTCAAATTAATGAACAATGCTTATTACTCATTACCATGTATGCAGTTCTCAGACAATGAGCTGTTTTCAGGATGAGAGGCACTTAACAAGGTTGTGAGGCAGCAAAATTAGAAAAGGTGTAAGATATACTATACCACAATATAATAAATATATTGTTATAGATTAATTTTATGAAGTCAAAATATCTGTAGGAAAGGAACCCTATTATATCTCTACTAGAAAAAGAGCAAAGTAACTAAAGTCAACAGAAGGCAAATGTTTACTGTAAAGGACAGATAGTAAATATGTCAAACTTTGTGTTCCATACAGTCTCTGTTGTAAATATTCCACTCTATTAATTAACACAAACTAGTAGACAAAATGTAAATGAATGAATATGGCTATGTTATTAATTTGAATATTATATAATTTTATGTGTAACAAAATACTAATCTTCTTTATTATTTTCACCAATTAAAAATATAAAAACCATCTTCAGCTATGGACCATACCAAAAAAAGTAAAAGCAGATGACAAACCACATTTAGCTTGCAGGCTACAGTTTGTTGCCCACCCCATGTAAGTGGTCTACTTTTGAAGACCTATTGCTGGTAATTGCCAGTTAAAATTTTTCACATGATTTTGCAATCATCACAATGTGGGTGATGCTTTTTTGGCACCAGTCTATCTGCTTTCTGTTAATGGTAACCTCAAAATCCAGTTTGAAAATTAACATGATAATCCCTGTATAGCCTTCCTCTGATCTCTTTCACTTTCTGCCCTCAAAGCTCTTGGATTTACTTTGCTTACAAACTCTTTACCACCTATTACCCAAGTAGCCATCACATGTCTTTATCAGATGCTCTACATTATGCATTAAAGTCCAATCAATAGTATTGGCTTAGAGAGCTACTCTGCACTATAGAGAGTGATAGAAATTACACTTCACTTTGGAAGAGTCAATCCATTCACAGTGATTAGGCTTTCCTGATAAGAACACTGGCTAGAGCTCTTTGTTTCCCAGCCCTCCCCACTTTGATCATGTGGTGCTCAGGATAGCATGGATTATTACAGCAACAATTTACTGATGGAGTAGGGAAGATGTCTCCCATGTTCATTTTACCAGAGAAACGTAGACATGATTTCTCGAAAATGAATTAATTGCTTCCTCTAAAATACTCCACTGGTTTTGTCTTTCAAAGGAAGACATATGTGTGTTTACATAGGTGCAGTCCTGTGTGTGGGGAGAGAAGTACACTGCAACATTTGTAAAAGCTCTGAACTTCTTTTCTCAGGTCAAGGTCAGAGTTTGACATCTCCTGTCTCCCAATTGCATGATTAGAATTCCTGGGAATGTATCTTCCTGGTTTGTTTCTAAGACTAAATTTATCAAGTATCTATTGTGTACTTGTAGGACCTTGAGGATCCAGCAGTAATGAAAATAGACAAAGAACCCTTCCTTTACGTTGTTTACATTCTAGTAGGGAAACGAGTAAACTATGGACATAATAGTTAAGTCAAATTTAGATAGTATTGTTACAAATGATGGGCATGGAATAAAAAACAAAGCAAAATAAGGGGATGAACAGTTTAGGGGTTGGGGTTTCTAATTTTAAATAAGGCGGTCAGATTAGGAGCCTTTTGAAGTTGACATTTTAACAAAGGCGTCAAGGAGATAAAGGAGCTTGCTATTTGATATCTTAGTGAAGAGCATTCAGGCAGAAGAAACAGCTAGTGCAAAAGGCCTATGGTAACAATATGTGTGATTGCCCTTTGTGAGGCATTCCTGGAAATCATAACCTGGAGCATTTAGCTTATATAAAATCACTAACACCCTTCTCCAAATAAAATAACCGAAAATGGCTCTTTGGCTACCACCTTTAATTCATTGTGTCATGGGGCGACACCATGGGGAAGGTGTCTGGGTTCAAGCTTCATTGGCTCCCTAGCCTCACCTCTTCTATTCTGAAATGATAGGTAGCGTAAGGAAGAAGTTAAGATCTGATAATCACTCAGGTGATTAACGTTTAAATCTTAATTATGCCCATTAAAAGGCAGGTGACTTTCCACAACTGAAGGAAGAAAAACAAAATACCTGAACTAGGGATTTTTATGAAGATTCACTATATTAAGTAGAATGCGAGTAAAACATTTGTCACAGGGTCAGACACATTTTACCTTTGTTATTAGGTATTACTGTATATTTGTACTTTCTTCCTTAAAAAATAATAACTGTTGTTTTGTGCGGAACTTCTGTTATGGTTTGTGCCTGCACATCCCCCCAAAGCCTCAGGAGGTCATGGCTGGGCTTCTAGAGTTTATGATTGATTCATGGTCCAGTGTTGGAATTATGGGAGTGAGGGCTATGCCTGCCCTGGGGTGGATAGTTTGCATATAGTGTAAGGAAGGGAAAGAGGCTGCTTGCTGCTGCTCCTCCCTTTTGCTCTTTTTGCTTTTGCCGTCTTCTGCCACCATGAGCTGTTGCCCTCTGCCACGTGGCATCTTGCCTTAGAGCCCGCCAAGTATGGACTAAAACCTCCACAAACTGTAAGCTAAATAAACTTTTCCTTCCTTAATTTTGTGTGTCAGTATTTTGTCTCAGCAACGAGAGAAAAGTAACCAAGACAACTTTATAAAAGGAAATTCATTGCCCAAGATTTTGCTTTTGCGTTCAAAGAAATAAATTTATCTTAAGTGAAATAAAATATTTATACAGGGTAGAGTAAGTATCCACACCCCTGTTAAGGCATTTATAGATACATATGCCCATGACAGTGCTTCCATTACCCTTGGTTTCTCTGATAAACTTTGCATATGGAACTATTATTTTCTTGAATGTAATAGCTTACAATTTGCATGAACATACACTCAAGGGAAGAAATGACAGTGAAACCAGGTGTTTGACTTAAAAAGAAAAAAAATTTATAAGGATTTTCTCTTCTGTTCTTTTATAGAATTTTAAATTTATATGATAAAAATCTCTTTTAGAAAAAATTACCCAAGGTAAGAATGTTGCTATCTATATAGAGAAAAGATGAGTCCTACAAAACCTGTGCAAATAATTGCCATAAAGTTTAATGAGAATCTGTTCTAATACGGGAAAAACCAAAGAAAAAGAAATATCTACTAGAGTGGCAGCAACAGTAAGATGGAAAAAATAAAAAACCTACCATGTTTTATATATAAATGTGACAATTTGAACTAATGGGCATAGGAATGGGAAGAAATAATTACAACCCCATGCCCTAGAGAAAGTTATTTAATTAAGCAAATGATAACAAACCTTCAGTCAGAGCATAGTCTCACATTGTTAGCAATTTATACTAAGAGGGAAGAAAGCAAGAGTAATCGCATGACTGAGATAAATTAGTGTTTTCATTTCTAGTGAGCTTCCCCACCCACATTAGAGTCAGCAACGGGAGACTTGGTTCTCTGTGTACTTTTAAAAATGGCTAGATTGAGGCGAAAAAAACAACATTCTCATTTCACATTCAACAGGCTAATTGTATTCCATGAACAGAAACAAATAACCTCCCTCTAAAAGCTGAAATCTTCTCAAACAAAAAGCTATGTTCCTTGATTCACACAGCTGATATATTCAAAGTGATTTCTTTCTAAAGCTGGAGCATCACAGCCATGCTGGGAAGAGAGAAGCAACAAGGGCACTGGAAGAAGGCAGACTGGGCACAGGATTTGCCATTTCCCCACTGTATGCTGTTAGCAATTTAATTAAATTTCTGGTTCTCTTTTTCCTCACTTGTGAAATGGAAGAGAATGATACTGTCTTTCAATCGCAACCTCCCAGGGCTGACTGGAAAGTATACCCTTAGGACTTCCATAATTTCCATCCACCATTCCTTTTCAAAGCCACCACAGTCAAAAATGAACTTACATGAAACTAGTACAATTGTCTTGAAACCAGATTGCAGCTAAATCATAAAATTCCTTCTTATTTTGCTCCATACAGTCAGAATGAAACTCAATCACTAATTGTAAGCCTTTCCCATGAAATGAGTTTTAATTAAGACATTTTGGCTATAAGTTACAGGAGTCCATTTAAGCCATGTAAGCAAAAGTTTAAGTATTTTTTTAGGATGCTAGTATATCTCTTAGTATTCAGGGAAAATGAACAATGGGAAAAGGAATAACATCAGGCATGTCACTCAGAGCTCTTCCATCTGCCCTCTTTTCAAATGTATTTCCAAATCCGATGTTTAAAACCAAAAGATGATTCTAGGATGCAAATCTTAGGATATAAACATGAAAAGAAGTGAATTTCTTTGGACTGGATGTTTTTAATCAATTCTAGAAACAGTAGCATAAACTTTAAGTGGTTAACGTGAATGTTTTCTGTGCAGAGTAATACACTGTTCAGCAAGACTACTGGGAAGCTGTCGCACAGCAGGGATGTTTTGCCCATTTTAGGTTCCCTCAATCAAGGCTAGCATTTCCCCTGCCCATGGGTTAACAGTGGGAAATGCACTGACTGTGATAGCTTTTGTTGGGTAACATAAAGCCACTGGTTACTTTAAATGTCAAATTACAAGCCTCCAAGCAGAAGGTTCAATCCCATATAGTAATGAACCTTTCCATCTTCATTTGGAGGTTCTTGTTCACCTGCTGTAGAACAAAATAGAAGAAAGTGCCTCTCTGACTTTCTTCAGCAGGAAAAGATTTGCCCCAGCACCCTTAGCCTCTTGTTGAGATTGAGAGGTTTAAGAGTCATTTATTCTTTGAAGCTCTGCGTGATGTTCGGCCTTACAGCCTCATTTGGGATCTCAGCTCACAGTTGATGCTATTGATTTCATGAATCCCCTGGTTGGCTGCTGAGAATGCAACCATCTCTGTCTCTGGCGGACTGCCTTAGTAATTACAGTGGCCTTGTAGGAGGTGTCTGGGAATCTCACCCCACCACCCGAGATGCTGCAGGACTGCCTGATGTTCGGGAACAAAAGTCCTGCTTTCCTGCTTCAGGCAGAGCAGATTCTGATACTGTTCATGCCCCAGAGTGCCTCAAAACTTCAAGTTCAGGTTACGTTGCACCTGAAACCATTTTTGCTTAACTTCTCCTCTCCCCTTCCGAATCTTAGTTTCTTGACTCTACAGGCTCTTTGGAAAGCACTGTCAATAGCTTACTTATACAGGAAAAAATTTCAGACAGTTATATGCTATAACTCGGTTCCTTAGTGAACTTTTTACTTTAACACCTTGTGACACCAGAAGCTAATTATTATATATTATCTAAATCTTCCATCTGAAAAATATGAAGCCCATTTTTTCAATAAAGTTATTGCTTTCGCTCAAAGAAGAAACTTTCAATACTAAATTCTCTCTGCTTTCTTTGCTCTGATTGCTTTCTGCCAAAAAGAGACAGGTAAATATGATTCTTTCTTTGTGTTTTAAATCACGTATTTGGCTGTCCTACATGTAAACAGTATTTTCCAGCAAATCAGAAAGGAGGACGATCTGTCAACTCCAAAAGAAAAATCAAACCAAGATGCACAAGCAGAAAAAAAATCAATTTTCTCCAGGTCATTCACCTGCATCATTTCTTCAGAACAGAAACAAAGCGAAAACAAATCACTTTATTTTTCATGTGACCTGGCCCAAAAAGAAGCAGAAGGGAAAAGATGAACTCAAAGTTGTCTGTACTGATATAAAACTTTCTTGTGAGTAAATAATGTGCATTAAAAGGTCACTGTTGATTCTTCTCACTCAGTTCTGACATGGAAAAGTGTTTGATTGAAGGGAAAATGTCTTTCTGTGAATCCTAGCTGGAAAAAGGCACTATTAATCTAGACAATACAGAGAGGTAAAGGCAGGCTTAAATATCTCCCACCACCAAACCAGAAGAAAATAAAAGGTAGGAAAGTTCTCAGTCATGCTCCAGATCAGAGATCGAAAATCTTTTTCTAAAAATAAAAATCTTTCTCTATAGAACACCAGGCAGGAACATGTTTTGGGTTTGCAGGCATATGCTCTCTGTCATAGCTACTTAACTCTGCCATTGTAGCTTATCAGCACTTAAGAGCATTTATGTAAAAGAATGGGTGTAGCTATGTTACAGGAAAGCTTTCACATACAGACATACGAATTTGAATTTTTGTGTAATTTACCTATAGCTGACAATTGTCTTCTTTTGATGTATATGCACTTACCAATTCTTTCCATATGGAGCCATTACATTTAATTTAGCCAAAGTCTTGTTTTAATAGCCTTTGTTGGTACTTACATTGAAGTTTCCAGCTCATTTTAGTCTTAAGTGCAATGAGAATTTCAAACCATTTTCAAGGAGCACAACGCTTCCAGTTTTTACAACCCCTGATCTTCTCGTTGTACCCCTACACTTTTTGATAACAGTGCTCAAGCAACTTGCCTTTACAGTAATTTTTCCAAAGTACCCAACTCAGTTCTTTTTTTTTCCTAACTCAGTTTTTAAAATACCAATTTTCTTACGTAGTAAATTGTGTAATTGCTATGACAAAGAAAAGTGGCATAAACAGGTGCAAAGCAAAACTAATGAATTCCCGGTAAGCATAGAACTCGGTGGTTGGAACAGGGGTGTGTGTGTGTGTGCACGTGTGTGTGCGTGTGCGTGCGTGTGTTCATGTGTGTGTGCAGGAGAGATAACAGAGCCATCTACCAGGCATAGGTATTCCATGGGCAGTGAGCATCTGTGGTCACCTCTTATAGGAGAAACTTGGTGTCAGTTAACCTAGCAGGCAGTTAAGGGGAGTATCCTGAGTTGTGACCACACTTTTTCAAGCTGCATATGAGAGAAGATAGTATAATTTGTATCTTTTTACTTAAGAAAATTGGTTATTTGGGTCATGTCTCCCAGTGTTTCAAGTAAAAGCATGCTTAGTTCCCCTGAAAATAAATATAGTTGTCATTTTTCTCAACAAAGCTGAAGGAAAAATGTAAATGTGTTAGTCTATGATGTAGGCCATACATATTGAATCTTCCTGGGAGGGCTCAGTCATGGGTATGCTCTGCTTGCAAGAGCAGTGGGAGTGAGCTTTATGGATGGAAATTAGTACAGCTGTTGAAGGAATGTTACTCTGATTAGAGCATAATCATCATGAAGACATAGTCAAAATATAATTGAATGAGCCAAAGGGGAATTAAGGGACAAGAGAAACAAGGGAAGTTCCAAAAAAGAGTTGCCCTGTTTTAAAAAATAAATGCATCATCTCTTTATTATTTAAAGCCCAATGCTTTCATTTTCTCCAATGAGCACAGTCTGGATGAAAAACTAATTCATATATGTTAATTATTTTAAGTATCTTTCTAGATATCT
Source organism: Dinomys branickii (assembly GCA_004027595.1). Taxonomy (NCBI): domain Eukaryota; kingdom Metazoa; phylum Chordata; class Mammalia; order Rodentia; family Dinomyidae; genus Dinomys; species Dinomys branickii. The sequence goes on along the minus strand of PVLD010013272.1, from coordinate 46,568 downwards.
CCAGTAGCATAAGAACTTCCTCTATAATTAATAGTCTATTCTAATGACAAAAATGTCTAAGTGGCTTTTAGCCTCCATTCTAGTACGTGTCAGATATTCCTGCTGAAATTTAAAATCTGTCTGATAGACAGTATGTGGTTCATTCCCAAAAGCATCATTTTATTCCACGTTATCCTCAGTAATAGTATAAACTGAAACATCTGACAAGAAAATAACCAACACTGAAACTTCAAGCTTCGAATTGGAGCCTCAAATCTGATGTTATCTTTTGAGAAATTCTTTAGATTTTTCAATTACCACTTTGGTCTGTATCTGTTGTCATTCTTTAGATAAATGCATATTATAATACCCATGGGTCATGCTAAAACCTATGAATCCCTTAGAACCAACTGAATGTGAGGAGAGAGAAGAGGGACAAAATGCTCCTACTTGATTTTACAATGCCTTAAGCAATTTATATGCTCTGTGAGTTCCAAATATGTTTAAATTACTTCCCAACATATGAAAAACCCTTTACAGTGTTTTCCTACTGCTCTGCTCTGTTCTTTACTTCGTCTGATTAGAGCAGTGGTGGCGAACCTATGGCATGTGTGCCACAGTAGGCTATTTGTATCACTGAAAGCTCTAAACTGCTCAGCATCACTGGACTAGAGGATATTCTTTGTTTCTTCCTAAGCCCTAAGCATTTTTGACATAATCTCTTTGATCTCAGGTCTACTGAGCCGCCATATTGAAGAGGTCCCACAACATCCCCAAAGTGGCTTGTTCTTTCTGTCAACTGGACCCAATTAACCCTGCTTGTATATGTTATGTCAAAAGTAGAAATTTAGGCCATCCAAATACAGGATCCTCTGCTGGCCCTGGAAACAATGCAGTTTCTTAGCCTTTCTATCACCTTTCTCATTTCTTAGACTGTACTCTGACTTCAGTCCTTTGCATCTCTCTCAGGCAACAATCAAACACCAAAGTTCATATCTTTCAAGAGGATAAACACAATTCACACTCTTAGGGCTTCCCTTCATGGCCTCTTGACTAACATGGAACTAGAGTGTGGTCCTTTGCCACCTCATTTCTGAAGGGACTAAAAGCCCTCAAAACTACACCAGCTCTCAGCAAAGAAATTCCTTCAGCAATCTCCTTCACAAACTCCTGTCTCTGCTGCCTTTCTAGAGCCTTGATATGGTGAAAGGGTCCAGAAGTTCTGGAACAAGATCTTGGGGGGAAAAATGTTGGACTCATTTCCTTAAAAATCACTTATGATGATTTGGCTGCCTCATTTCAGACTCTCATGTATCATAATTTCTTGTCCGGCCTGAAATTTGAATCTTAACATAGTTATGCATACAAAATTCCATCACTCACAATCACTGAAAACATTTGAATGTATATCCCTTTACGTTTTAAAGTATATTTTTCTCAACAAAAATGAAATGATATTGTAACAGTTTTTTCAATTAGCAATACATTTTGAACATCTTTCCCCATTAATAAATCTCCATATAAACATTTTTAACAGGGTCAGGGATAGAGCTCAGTGGCATAAGTGCCTGCCTGGCAAGCTCAAGGTCCTGAGTTTGATTCCTGATACTAAAAATAAATAAATAAATAAAATTTAAAAAAAATTTTAACAGTTAAATGCTATCCCAGTGCATGAGCTCTACCATTATTTTTTCAATTCGTTCTTGACACTGACTCACACTGTTTCTTCTTTCTGTTGTGATAAATGATCTCGGGAATAACATCTATATATACTTCAATACAATTCAATTCTTTAAGTAATATTTATTGATCATCTATTATAAAAAGAGGACTACTACTTTCTCAGGATATATTTCTAGAAGTGGAATAGAGTTAAAATGTATGCCTATTGTTATGGTTGATACATTGTGTCAATGTGAGGAGTCTAGAAGCTTAACTAAGTAACAGCAGTTCTACATCCTGGGGTGAAAAGAACACACCCTTGGTGCTCTACGGTGTTGTTCACTGAAGTGCATCATGGGGCCAGGGTCCTTACTTTGTAACATGCTCAGCTTGTTGAAGAGGAGGGCACGGAGATGCTGTGGGTGTGGGCAGATAGCTGACATACAATATAACGAGGGACAAGAGCCTTGCTTTCCCCCCTTTTTGCTCTTGATGCTTTTGCTGTCTTGGGCTGCGTTGAAGTGTTGTCCCTATGCAATAGCACCCTGCCTTGGAGCCAGCTGATTATGGACTGAAACCTCCACAAACTGTAAGCTGAATAACCCTTTCCTTCTTAAATTTTGGGCATTGGGTGTTTTGTCTCAACGAAGAGAAAAAAGTAACCAAGACACGTTTTAATGGATTTGGTGAATATTTCTAAATTGTTGTGAAAATATATGTAAGTATGAGAATGAGTGTTTCGGGGATATAGCTCAGTGGAATAAGCGCCTGCCTAGCAAGCGCTGTGTCCTGAGTTCGATCCCCAGTACTGCCAAAAAAAAAAAACAAAAGAGAGAATGAGTGTTTCTTTTCTGGAACTTTTACTATCTTGGGGGTTCATGACATTTAATTAACTTGAGTCATAGAGGTATTTAACTTCAACAAATTATTGGCTCTGTTTTCTCTTACTCTAAATTAATTTTAGGCCCATAGTAAAGTTGCAGAAATGGTAAAAAAGAGGCTCTTTACTTCACCTAATTTTCTGAAGTTTACATCTTACCTAACCAAAGCATACTTATCAGAAACAGGAAATTGACATTAGAACATTATTATAGAACATTATTAGCTAAACAGCAGAACCGATTTCTCCTTAATGTTTTCATTTCCTATCTCAGTATCTTATACAAGATCCTATTTTATGTGTAGTTATTATCTCTCCTTGATTTCTTCCGTCTATAACAACTTCTCCATAATTCACAACCTTCACTCTTTACAAAGTGCTGATTGGTTATTTTCTAGAATTTCCTTCATTTGGAGTTTGTCTGATGTTTCAACAATTACAGTGGAATTCTGCAGTTTTTAAAGAATGTATCATATCAAGGGGCTCATGTCGGTAACTTTTGCCATAAGTACCAGAAAATGCAATTTTAATGCTCCAGAAGAAGAGTGCGAATATCATGCATAGGGTATCATACATACATCATACATGCACACTAAGCACAATAACTTTGTTTATTCCGTAATCTTCCTAAAGATTATGTAAAGTAAGACTCATTATCTTCACTTTATCAAGTCTCTTAAAAATTAGGTAGGTTACCCAAGGTTAAAAAAGATCTGTCTGACTCCAAAACCAGGGCTTTTTGAGGCACAAGATAAGCATTTCTTTGATATGGGAAATTGTTAAAGCAAACTCAAGCACTTGTGTCTGTGACTTGCTACTCTTTTGGAGTTAGGTTTTAAAATTTAATTTCCTCAAGGTAGAAGTCTTTAGAATCACATTCTCAGATATAGTCTTGTACAATGGATTAACAAATTCAAAGATCTAGTGATGAAAATTTATGGAAAATTCCTTAATCTTATATAAAAATAATAATATCTTTAACCTTTATTTCGTAAGATCCATGATGTTACTTGTTTGGGAGTTATTGTAATATAGAATCTAAAAGACCAGTGCACAATAATCTAAATTGAAAACTGTGAGATGTCACTGCTTTTTGTTGAGTCATATGTGAATAATAATTGCATCAAACTGAATAATTGAAAGTCCGTGATTTATGTCTCTCTTCAGTTAGTTTTTTATCCAGGAACAAATACACACAGCGTAATAACTGCATAGCAGTTATCATTCTCAAAAATTAGTCTCCATGCCTTGTGAATATTCTTGTAGTACCACAAAGGGTTAACAATTCAATACCATATGATGGTTGAATACGAGATAAGAAAACAAAAAGTTGAAACTCTGAAGAAAAGTAAAATGAGATGTTTCAATGCATAGAAAGTGTTTAGCATAGTACCTGATACACAGGGAACACTCCGTAAATTTTAGCTCTTTCTTGCTGCTGCTGAAACTGTCCGAGATGTCACTGTTGTTTAACCTGGGGAAGAGAGTATGTGGCTGGCTCATCCCCCGCTCTGTGAAACAGAAAATCAGACTGCTATAAATTTAGACAGGAAGATGGCCGGTCTCTGCACAGTTCGGCAGTTGTTTATCTTCTGTAAGTGTTCCTATTCTACTCCATTGCCATATAACCTTAAAGCACCATTATGAACCCATCTGGGAGTACAGCTGGGAGCTAAATCAAGGCAATGTGGCAAGGAGTCAGTTAACACAATTCAACCACTCTGGCAGATACTTCTCCTTGTTGTTCTAGCTGAGAAAGTGGCTTTAGTATATAGATAATCATGCCAGTCCTGGCTGTAGGGCAGATCTCTCAACCTTAGCATTTTTTTATGTAGAACTCTCTATTTTTGTTGCAAGGAGCTGTACATTGTAGAGTGTTTAGAAGCATCCTCAACCTCTATCCCCTAGAAGCCATTAGTACCCCCACTCCAGTTGTGACAAACAAAAATGTCTTCGCACTTTTGCAAGCATCTCCTGGGAGTGGAAGGAGGCAAAGAAACTCACTGAGAACCACACTAAAAGGTGATGAGAAATTACTCAAAATAAGTGATCATTGATTCAAACTGGAGCTATCTGTGTGCTGGAAAATAATATTTATTGAGTAATAATAATTGTAACAACAGGTGTTACCTCACAAAGTTTATGTAATTTTCATAAAAGATCTATGAGGCGCTTTTATTCTCCATTCAAGGATGGAAAAACAGATTTTCATAAGAAGCAGGTGATTTGCCCAATCTCCCACATAACTATTCTATGGTGGAATGGAGACTTCCCAACAAAGCCTATGCTTGTCCTATTATATCCTCAGTTCAAACAGAAGGCCTAGCCCAGTGCAGTTTCTTCTGCCTGGGAAGAGAATTACACTTAGCAAGCACAAATGATTAGTAAGCTATTGTCCTCGGAGCTACAGCCACCTGAAGCTATGGCTGGGACTTAAGTTACATTTCTCCCTCAGCAGTTAGCTTCCTATTGGATTTTACCAACATAAGGCATTAAACAAATATTGATAGGCAAGAGGAGAGGAGAAGAACTTCCTTCTTCCTGTATGCTAGCTATTCTTGTCTCGAAGGCTGGTCCAGCAACAGCTACTTTGGTGTCTCTAAACTACTAACAGAAGAAACCAACACTAAGTTCGATGTGGCTACCTTTTCCCAAGGGACCAGTCAACCACCTAGTGGTAGGCTAATTACAGCAGATTCTTCTGTCCCTGACAGATCAGGGTTTTCTGCTTACTTGGGTAGGCATGTTTTCTAGATATTGATTGGCTTTCTCTGTCAATAATGTTTCTGTCATCACTATCATCTTTGCATACACAGAATATTCACCATGATTATGTCCCCCAAAATCATTGCTTCTGATCCAAAACTCAGTTCACAGGAAACCTAGTATATGGCTATGAGTGCATACTCATGGAATTCATTGATCTCATCCATGCACCTCATATTTAGAAGCATCATCTAATAGAAGAAAGGAAGGAAAACTAAGGGTTTACTTATAACCAGTTAGAAGATACGATGAAAGGTGACTCTATCTCACAAAAGGTAGAAAAAGTTTTGAATTAACAAATGATATTTATGTCTAACTACCAACAGCAAAAAGTCATGGTGCAGAAATTAAGAGATGGAAATGAGATTGGCTCCTTTTACTGTTATAACTACTAGCCTACTCACAGAAGTTTTGCTTTTAAACCCATTACGTAGGCTCTGCTGCTTTGGAGATACAATCAGAGCATCACTGAATTGGAAGTTAAGACTAGCACTTACTTTTGAATTCCTAATGCTCCTGAATTTAAAAGCAAAGAAGGTGAAAGTACTGTGCTAGCTGAGGTGATTGAGATAGATTACCAAAAGGAGACTGAGCTGTTGCCACTTACTGAGGTCAGGGCAGACTATATCCGAAATCCAAGGGATTCTCTCGGAAACATTCTGTTGCCTTCCATGCCTAAGCTGAGTGCTAGTGGTAATCCCCCCCAAACAAACAACACCAACAACAAAAAACAGAGAGAACCTGCCAACCACGTAAAATAACAGTAACTCGCTGGCTCAAGGGACAAAAGAATATGAAATGGCTATTTAAAAATAAATGTTAAAGTATCGGTAGTGGCACTGTGAATAGCTACAGGTGTTCAGTTGTAGAAACAAAATCTTCAATTATATTTCCCCCTTGCCACCTGCTTATGTGTATGCATGTGGATGTGGATGTGATATTAACTCTTCCTCTTATTATGTTATATAAGCATTCACGGTAGAAATTAATGTCTAATGTTCATCTTTTCTTTTTACTTTAAAATATTTCAGACTCAGAAATTGCAGAAGTTATAATCATGAATTAATTTTTAGCTTACAGAATATTTCAGGTATATTTTTCAAAAAAAAAACCCTGAAAGAGCAATAAAATTTCTCCAGTAAAAGATAAAATAGCTGCCAATCAGAGATGGCTACCATGATAGCTGGTACTTTGTGTTTTTCTCTTTGAAGAGAAGAGGGGAACATGTTTGTTTATACAGAGGATATGTGTTCATTATTAGGCAGAATAATATATTTGTTGCTTTAGTTGAATGTAATTTCTATGGAATAGTGTATGCCCTGGTATTGAGGTGCTACAGATCTGGACCCTGTCAGTTATTAAGCCATTGAAAACTCAAATCTACCCTTCTATACTCTTCTTTGAGACTAGTATTCATCACAATACAGTCTCTTTTGCTGTCTGGTCTCTTGTGAATTTCTGATAATAGAAAGAGCTAGACAGAGATTACGAAGCTGAATGCATTCTACCAGTTGACAGACACTTGGATTGTTTCTCCTGTAAGCACTTATTATTACTCTACTACAAACATTTGCATATAACTTTTGTGTAGATATATGTTTCCATTTCTCTTGTGTATATACCCAGGAGTAAAATTACTGGGTCATATGCTATTTTCCAAACTTTATAATTCTGACTATATCCCTATATCTGTATTTTGCTCACCAAAATCCAGGAGTAGCAGCTCCTTTCTCAGTTAGAATCCAAGGATTACCTCAGTGTTTCCTTTTTGATCTTCCTACCCTTCCATAACTATGTATCAGTGTTCTGCAGTATTTTCAGTTGAAGTACCTAATATGGTCTCTATTTTTCTGATTAGACCCTTGATATTGCAATCATGTGAAATGATCTAAGTCTTTTTATAGCTTCGCTGAGCAAGGAACAGAAATGTCTTCAAACTTCAATAGGTTCAGTAGAAATGTCTCCTACACAATGAAGGCTGTGACCTTCACATAAATCCTGTTAGTAACAAGATTTCTTTGGAACCCACTGAATTACTGGTGACCCTGAGATAATATTGTAACCTTCTGTCTGAAGTAGGTCAAGGTCAATACCACCTAGAGGAAAATTCATACCTTAAATTTCTGGTTTCACTCATTTATTCATTTAATATTTATCACTTTGTGCCACGTACCTGTTCTAGATTCTGATGATATATCAGCAAATAAAATAGGCAAAAATTTTAAAGCTCATTGTTTATATGTTAGTGGCAGAGAAAGAGATAGTAAGCAAGCAGAGATAACATGTAAGTGTCTGATGGTGAATAGTAATACAAAGAAATTTAAAGAAAAAAAGAAAGTGAGGGCTGCTGGATGAACAAACTCCCAAAAGAGATGAGGCTGAAGTCATATTAGTATCCGAGGGAAGAGCAGAGAGAACAGGAAAGCTTCTCTCTGAAGGTCCTGAGTTGGGAGGATGCCTGGCTTGTTCAAAGAATAGGAAGGAGGGCAGTGTAACTTGACTTGACTTTGGGGAAGAGCCATAGAAAAGAAGTTAATGTGCACCATTACAAGGACTGGGCCTTACTGTGGTGCGAGAGGAAGCCCCTGGAAGGTTTAAACAGGGGAATGACATGATCTGACTCACATTTTAACAAGATTACTCTAGCTTCTGTGTTCAAAATAGATTGTGATAGTGCCGTTAGAAGGCACTAATCCAAACAGAGAATATTGTGAAAGCAGTGGGGATATAAGCAGTTGGCTTCCAAATTTGCTGACAGATTGGATGTGTGAGATGAGAGACAGGAGCCAAAGATGACTCCAAGAATTTTAGCCTGAGCAACTAGAAAATAGAATTGTCTACTACTGGGCAAGGAAAAAAGAGAATATAGGAGAAAGAGATTTCCAGGAGAAAAATCATGGATTTAATTTTGCTTATGCTAATGTTGACTTATGCTAATATCCAAATAGAGATATCAAGAAGTCAGCCGGATATAAAATGCAGTGCACATGGGACAGTCTCAGTGAGAGGTGTGAGTTTGGAGTTCTTGATGTATAAGATTGAGCTCATGGTATTTATAACCATGAGGGTAAATAAAAAGTTCAATTGAGAATCTTATGCAGAAAAGAGAAAAGATCCAAGAACTGAGTCCTGGGACAACCAGACCTCAGAATTCAAAGAGATGAAAACAAATCAGGAACAGAGACGTAGAATTAGTGGCTGTTGCAGTTGAAAAAAAATCAGGAGTGTATGGTGTCCTAGAGTTTAAGTGAAAAAGTGTTTCATGCTGTGGTTAATATTGTCATAACTACTATCCCAATTGTGGTTAACATTGTGATAACTTCCATGCCAGGACCTAATGACACTATGGATAATATATCCACACATGGGACAGATAGATCTTTCTTCAGTTATGACTTGTGTTTGTAAGATGTATAATGCATTAAATAAGCCAATTATTCATTTGCTGTTTAGATATTATAAACATAGATAACTAGAATAGGCATGCTTCAGAGATTATTATAATTTACTCCTGCTATAGTAAAAGATTTGTCTTCATAGAGTGGTTCTGCACCAAACTGTGTACTGTTTTAATTATATCTTAGAGAAAAATATAAGGAAAAATAAAAATGAGATGTACTGATTGAGTGGCTAGGATATTCTTTGCTGACTTCCACCCTCCCCGCAAATCAGTGGTTTAACCAAGGTATATTTCTCACTTTAAAAAATCCAGTGTAGTGAGACCTGTCTCCACACAGTCATTCAGGGATATGGTGGTGGGGTGTCTACCATCTTGTGGATGTACCACCTAGAGCACATGGCCTCTAAGGGTGCGGAGGCAGAAGACTGAAAAAGACTGGATGATGCTCTTTAAAACTTGTCTTAGGAATAGTTCAAATACCTTCCGCCGGGAAGACAAAACTCAGATATGTCTCACCTGCAAAGAAGCCAAGAAATGAATTTCCCTGTCTGCCCAGGAAGAGCAAACAACACAGTTTGAACAGAGAGCCATGCTTCTGCTTATAGAAGTTGAGAATGAGGGAAAATATGTCAATAAGCTCTTTCTCTTTATAAAGTTACTGATTGCTTTAGATTGGAATTGAGCTATCTCTTCTCTTTCAAGAGAAGACCTTTTCTGCTTTCCAAAGAACTTCAAGGAAACTTTCATTTCTTTTGCAAATATTGTGACCTGAAGAGACTTAAGAATTCTGAAATCATTTACAAATACCTGGATTATTTGATCAAAAGCATTTTTCTCTATAAATACAAGCTTATCTAAATTATATGTAGTTTCTCATATCTTGGTCTTGGACACAGTCACATATGGTCCAGGGAACTGCAACATGAGGAAATAAAGTGAGAAAGGCAGGTGCCTGGAATGATTTCTACTCTCTGGGGTGCAAAAGGTGCTGAGAAGACATACAAGGCTGCACAGCGGAGTGTAATAGCCTGCATAGGGTGAAAAGAGATGAAATAATAGTGCTGTCTAGGCAAGTATGCAGCACTTGGAGGTCCAGAAGCAGTCAGTATGTTTTGACAGGTCCAGCAAAAGCTCCAGGAACAGATACCATCCAAATGTTTCTAATATTTAACTAAGGCTGAGAACCTCTAAACAGATAAGCAGCTCAGTGATCAGTTATATATCTCTGAATTTTCCAAATAATGCAGGATTGCCTTAGAAACTGTAGGCCTGGAAATCTACAGGAGAATTTTTAAAAAGTGTTTTGGGTACTAACAGCCTTACTTAAATGTGTAAATGTACATGTGTGTAAAATACACAATATTCACCAAAACTGACATGTTATTTGTCAGATGTTCTGTGGTCCGAGAAAATCGTGAGAATCATTGTAATAGGCAAAATACAATAAATTACAATGACTTCTTTCCCTTTTGGGCTTCAATTTTAATATCTCTAAAGTATTTCAAAATATTTTAAAACCTTGTTGTTCAAAAGTAAGACTAAATAGCTGAACATTTCTTTAGAAAAGAACATCTCATTTTTATTAAGACATTCAGTGTAAAGTGATAGGGAAGCCTGCGCTTGTAAAGCATTGGTAGTGCTAATTTCAGGGTAATGAAATCCAGGTGTGATCCCTACACAGTCACAGATGCTATTCTCCATTATACCCAAGCCATCAGTCTTGGTGCCTGGGGCCATCCAATAAGACAAAGGGAAATAACAGTATTATCTTTAGTGTTTATATCTCCCTAGTTTCCTCTACTAATAACACCAGTGATACCATAAACATAGTTGCTATGGAAACTATAGCACCATATGAAGCACTGTTAGCTTTCTGAGGACTCTATGTATGTGAGTATAAATAAAAAGAGTGAAAATTTTACAAATGAGACCTGAGGAAATGACCTGACTTAAGGGTGTCATATAATTTGCTTTTATCAATATCCCCAAAGGCATTAACCTATGTACAGAAATATAGAAGTATTGAATCAATGACTACTTATCAATAATAACCATATAGTAGCAGTCATTTAAGCTTGGACTAATCTCAAATGACAGCGAAGAAGTAATTCTTTTCTTTATTCACTTGTTCATTTATTCCTTCCAAATATTTATTGATCATCATTCCATGCTAGATGTCTATTATGTTGAACACACAAAAATGAACATGACACCAGCATCTTATTGTAGAACATGTTATACCAATCAATAAAAGCATAAGAACCTTATTTGCATACATTCACTTGCTTTCTACTTTATAAAAAATGCTATGTGAAAATCTGAGCTTATGAAAGATAAATGAGGAAATGATGCTTATGGTTTCTAAAAAAAATTCATGAAATAATTTGTCTCTGGATTTTTTTCAAATAGTGAATCTCCTTAGTGCATTTAAGAGTTATTGATGATTGATCGCTTGATTAAAGGATCACAAGGAGTGCAAAGCAGTGATTATCAACTCTGGCAACATAGTGAAGTCACTTAGAAAGTCTTTTTTTTTTTTTTTTTTTTTTTTGCGGTACTGGGGATTGAACTCAGGACCCTCCACTTGCTAGGCAGGCGCTTATTCCACTGAGCTATATCCCCAGCCCCTAGAAAGTCTTTAAAACATACTGATATGCAGGCCCCAGGTCAACCAATTAAATACCAATCTCTGGACACTGGAATTGGCCACCAGTATTTTTAAAGCTTTACAGGATTAAGCTAAATGTGCATCCAGGGTTAAGAATCACTGCACGGCAGAGCAAGAGATGGCAAACTATGGCCTATATACCCAATCTGATCAGTCAATTTTTGTGAATAAGTCCTATTGCAACACAATCAGGCTAGTAATATTATCTATGGTGGCTTTCACACAACCATGGCAGAGTTGAGTAGTAGATGGAACGATGATGCAGTTGACCATATGTGGGAGAGCTGAGGCATGTAAAAATGTTCCCATCTAAGCTCTTCCCAGAAAAAAATTGCCAACTTCTAGTTTGAAAACTTAAAATGTTCAGCAATCAAATATTTGCAACTTTTCTCAGAAATGTAGAAAATGCAACTCTTGAAATTATTCTTGCTGGGCGTTGTAGCACACACCTGTAGTCTCAGCACTCAGGAGGCTGAGGCAGGAGGATCACGGTGAGTTCGAGGCCAGCCTGGGTTACATAAGCACATTCAAGTCCAGCCTACACTACATAGTGAGACCCTGTCTCAAACAAATGAACAAATGATTCTTAACATTTATGGGGAAAAGTCTACTTAATAAACTTATATTTACACATAACTTTCCTTAGGCATGTTCTTAAATTGTGTGCCAGTTGTTACACCCTTGACTCAGTTTCAAACCCACTCTTCCTTTTGTGGCATTGGTAAGAGGACACATTTCTGATTACATTTCTGCTTTGCCAGCTGGTCTTCAGTAGACTGACAATAGGGGATGCTGAAGGAGTATTGCAAGTCTGGGGGAGGAGAAAAGGATTTACGCCCTCCTGTTTGTTTTTATTATGGTTAGCATTACCCTACCTACATTTTTTGCCCCCGCACTGGCAAGCCATTCCAGGAGCAATTGATCCCAATTTTCAATTTTTGCTAGCATTTTCAGAAACAACTCATGGTAGTATATCCTCAGAGATATCATTACTCACTAGCAAAGCCCTGAAAGTTCTAGGCCCTCACACCATCAGCCCTTTCCTCAAGTTTAGAAATACCAGCACAAGCCATGCACTGCCACCTCCCCAAAGAGGCTCCCTCTTTCAAACCTTTATATGTTAGTAATAGCAACCTTTTCTGGCAAACTATAAACATGATAGTGCCTTCTGCAAGTGTTGCCTCTATGCTACTGTAATGTTTCAGTTTTTGCTTTTTAGTATTATGCTGCCTAGGTATATTATTTATATTAATTCCCCTTTGTTAATATCACTGTTGTAGTTTCTGACTCCTGAGTGTGAAAAAGCTATTGTCTGCTAAAGGGCCTAGGAATCATAAAATATTATTGTGCTCTGTAACCCATAAAGATTGATGGATCCAACTGTTGTGTGGGAAGTGGAATGCTAAATTTGAAGACATTGTGCTTTCCCTAATATAATCTACCTACATATTCATTAATAATGTCTTATTTAGGCACTACATGAAAGAATGGGCTTTGTCACTGTGCATAATGTATATTGCAACTTCGGAGGAAATGCGTCTTTTACTCTTGCTTGGAATTAATGAATAAAAATTTACATGTTTACAATGTATATGTTGCAGAGATGAAATATGAAACATCCCACCCAACCTGATCAGAATGAAAAGATGAGTCAGATAGAACATGTACAAATCCGCCATCTTCTACCCAGTCTGCGGGCTCAGAATGTAACAGATCATTGCATCTTCATAAATAGGCTAGAAATGAGTTTGCTAAGATGGAGCTAGAACCAAGCGAAAGGAAAGAGGAATGAAAGACAAGCCCATCTGTGTCTTATTTCATCCATGATTTTCTAACACTCATCTTCTAGGTTGATTTATGTGGACTAATTTGTTTCCTTAGTTAAGCTTGATTTTTAAAAAAATGATGGCCTCACCACTATTGAGTACAAAAAAGGGGGCAATTAAACACCACATTTGCAAAATAGAGGAGTTAGCAAGTGACAATGCACAGGCCAAATGCAGTTTTGTCACCTGTAAATACCGTATTTTGTAAAAAGAAGGTTATTGGCATACACCCATACCCATTCATTTACGGATTATCTATGGCTGCTTTCACTGAAATAGTAGTTGCAATGAAGATTGCATAGCCCACAAAGCTGGAAATATGGACTTCCTGGCACTTTACAGAAGTTTACCAACTTCATACATAGACAGGAGGAGCAGGTATCTGTCGTTCCAGTGTGGTGTGATGACAGCCATTACAGTGTCAGACACAGAGCTTGAGGAGGCTCTGGTTCTCAAGCTTTCCCATGGCAACAACATATTCAAGTTAGAATGCCCTACCAGCTCCGCTGCATATATGAATAGCCAGCTTCTAAGGCCCTGTGTGCCTCCCCTCCGTATCATTCAAACTCATGTGCCCTATACCACCCATTTTTCTCCAACTGGATCTTAGGCTTTTTTTAAAGTGGGAAAGAACACTGTTTATCTGTCCTTTGCAGTACACATGAAAAGAGCCTTACACAGAGCAGCTAATTAGTAATTATGGCTGGATTGATCACCCCTATCCGGAGAGACTCATAGTGCTGCCTCAGATACCAGTCACTCTGGGAAAGAGCACTTGCATTATCATCGCCTGTTATCATGCATTTTATATGTCCGAAACGACTTTCAAGCTGTCTCCTCTAAAGTAGATCGATAATTACTGAATCAAAGACTGGACTATATATAATTAAGACTAAAGAAGGAGGTTATTAATCTTTGTAACCCTGATAACTCTTCACAGCCTTTGTAATATCTGTTTATAATAAGCACAAAGATATATATGCTAAAGGAATTCAACTAGATTGATAAATGACTGATTGATTGATCAGCTAATTAATAGCTAAAGACAGATATCCAGATGAAATTGCAGGGATTATAAAATGTTTATATACTTCTCCAAAATGATTTCTATTTTATTAAGAATTTATCCTTTATAATACAATATAAGCTATCGTAAGTGCTGCAATTTTGGATAGCATTAATGCTGAGAGTTAAAAACAACTACAACACATAAAAAATGTGTTTAATAAAACTTCATCTTCTCAGAGATTAAGAAAAACACCCATTTCGCATGTCTGTATCTGTGTTCATGAATATACACTTCGAAGATATCAATAGGTAAAGCAACAACCATTGTTGAGTCCATGTCACATTGTCTGTAAATCAGTTTTGATTGTACTATTTCTTATGCTACTTTGTGTCGGTTTGTTAATATGTTTTTGTGCTTCTACTTTTAAAATAAAAAAAACAGAGATTAAGAAAAACAAACAATACAGGAGAAAGGAGAAAAATGCAATTTATGCAATTTTGTCAAGTAAAAGAGCCTCGAAATTCCAAACAATGATTCTAGGAAACGACAGCCTGAGTGATTCTTGAAAGTCCGACTCCATGTGGCCAGAGCACCACCAGAACAAGGGGGCACAGCCAGCCCTTCGTGTGCCACACCACTCCAGAGAGGCTTCATTTGTCGTCTCTTATTTTCCCCCGTGTGGAACCTGCTAAGATTTGTTTCATTCAAAGCTTATCAAACGTCTCTTGAGTCCCACTGCCCAGAGTGTGCCCAGAGTGTTTAATGCCTAAGGCTTCTGTGAAAACAAATATAGGCTGAAGCCTCTACAATTCCTTTTCCTACAGGCTCAACTAAATGCCAGAGTGACAGGAAAAGAAGGGAACAAGAGGCAAAGGTGTTGGTAGTACATTTTAAAATAAGATACTCCTTGTCTTAGGAGCAATTTCACCACTTTTGTTCAAGTAGCGCCTTATTTATAATAAGCTTTCAGTAAATACTGACCTTAAAAGTTGAATATTCAAATGGCTGTACATGTGCATACAAACAAATATAGTCATGGGTCATTTATTAGTGGAGACAGTCTGAGAAATGCATCATTAGGTGATACTGTCATTCTGGGACTATCAGAGTATACTAAAGTTTGCTGAGATATCCAATATGATCTTATGAGAATATAGTCATATATGTGGTCCACAGCTGACCAAAACATCATTATGTGGCACATGAATGTACTTCAGTAAAAATCATCCTGATTGTATTAAAAGACCTACCTTTCTGCCAGCAATATGTCACTTCCATGAAGTCAAGGGCCTCCTGACGCCTTGTTTATGGTTATATTCACAGTCACTGGCATTATGCCTGGCATAAAGGTGCTCAGCTCTTGTACAAGGAATGGAAAATACTGCCCTCTACATGCAGAAGTCCTTGAAACATCAACTCGTAAGCTTCACAGCCCTTCAAGGTGAATGAGTTTTTCAAATTACCTTTATCCCTAAGGGTCTATCTGGCCATCATGAAAACATAAAAGAGGAAGAGTGTGTACAGCTGCTGAGGATATCTACACACCTGTTTTCTTTCTTGATACAGAGAGGAATAATATCATGAATGTTTTCTATGATATGTAAAGGTGAACAGGTCCTAAAAAGTAGTAACCTAAAAAGAGTGAATGAGGTCTCTCACTGGCAAGTCTTGAAGATGGGGTAAGACAGTAAGCTGAGATTCCAATGAATAGTGACCAGTGACCAGATAACCAAAACTAGTCTCCCCTCTCAGGATGCTGGAATGGCTTAGAATGGAGGAGGGCGGCATGCTAATGTTCTGCACAAATTTTCCTTGCTGTTAGAGAGCAATCTACCCATTGTTTACAGTCAGTGTTCCTCCAAGCATTGGCTTTGAGATACAAACTTGTCTTCAGTATTGGCAATCAAGAAAATGCTTCTGGTAAATTTAATCTACTTAAGTTATAGGCATCATTCATCACTAACAGGAGACAAAAGATGAACACATTTGTGTCATTTGATCTTTGAAGCATCTAGCTTTAGCCCGGAGAAGTTTTCATGAGCTCTCAGCTTCTCTTTCTCAAGCTTTGAATCACATGCATGACACTACCAGGGTTTCTTATGTAGTTAATCCAGCACATGCCCTGAGCATCAGGATTTCCCAGGGTTCTTCAGTAAACTCTTGCGCAGCAAAGTTAGGTTACCAACCATTCCAGCCTGCACAGGACTGAGAGGTTTCCAGAAGCTAGGGGAGTTCCTGAAATGTAATACTTTTAGTGGTAAAGGCAGGAAAGCTCCGGCCTTACCAGGACAGGTTGGTCACCTGAGCCAGTGCTGGTGTATGTGTGAAGTAGGAACAAGGAAGAAGGACAGAGCATGTACTTTGGCCATAGCAAGGTTAGCTACAAATCCAATTACTTACTACAGAAACACAGAAGACATCTAAAATTGATTTGTGTCAGATGACACATTCCAAATTTTACAGTGCATAATTTCTTGGAAGGCCCAATGCACTTTATATTTCCTTTCTCCTGTGGCTTTTACAAGTATGATCTTATTCCTGAATGTTTGTTCTGTTCCCTTAATTAGAAAAAGGCATCTTTTGTGGTCACTGGGTTCACTTCCATTACCCTGTGCTTTGCAAAGGTGAACAACTTCCTTTCCACTGGATCAATGATAATTGATAAGTTGCCAGATTTCTGTGTGGAGAAATCTAGCATATCTCTTCTTCAGAAGACTGTCAAATCCAGGGTTTTACAAATTTCAAGAGCAACTTGCTGGTGATGGTGACTCCTCATCCAGATCACTGTCACTGGAAGAGTTACCAAGTAAAGGGGGATTTTTTTCCTCTCTTTGGGAATTATCTAGGAGAGACAGAGAAATACCAGTAAAGAAACCATAATTCCCTTACAAAAAAATTCTCCTGTGTGTTATAAATAATGGTTTCTTAAGAACAATCACTACAGAAATCAGAATGGAGATTCCTCAAAATCTAAAACTGAAAATTCCATTAGACCCAACTATTCGTCCTCGAGGTATCTTCCCTAAACAGCTAAAGACACCATATTGAAGGGATACATGCATACTCAGGCTTACAGCAGCACAATTCACAATAGCTAAATCATAGAAACAGCCTAGATGTCCATCAACAGATGAATGGATAAAGAAAATACGGTATTTACACACAATGGACTACTACTCTGCCATAAAAAAGGATCGATTTGAGTCATTTATAGCAAAATAGATGCATCTTGAGACCATAATTTAAGTGAAGTGAATCAGACATACAAACTTAAATATTACATGGTTTCTCTTATAGGACAAACCCAAATTATAAATAAAGAGCAAAATAAATGATGGATAATAGAAAGTAAAGAGATAGATATTTCTCAATTAGGAAGGGAATCAAGAGATGCAGGGACCGGGAGAGAAGGGAGGTCAAGGGGGGAGAAAAAGATTTAATATGTATTGTGTATATGTACCAACTCCGTAGAAGGAACGTAAACATTATGTACTACAAATATTTGCTAATAACATATGATTATTTCCAATTCAGCACCAATATGAAAAAAAAAAAAACTATGGGGGAGTTGGCTACACATAGCTGAGGACAGAAGGAAATAC
Source organism: Dinomys branickii (assembly GCA_004027595.1). Classification (NCBI taxonomy): domain Eukaryota; kingdom Metazoa; phylum Chordata; class Mammalia; order Rodentia; family Dinomyidae; genus Dinomys; species Dinomys branickii. Next base: position 28,776 of record PVLD010013272.1, on the reverse strand, counting down.
CAGGAGAGGACAGGCCTCTTGTGACTATTTGTTGAGAGTGACAGGCTTTGCTAACAAATAGGGCCCTCCTCCTGCCTCCAAGCATAGACACGCTCCAAGGAGGATCCCACTGCATGAAATGATCCTTTTATATTTGTGGAAAGAGAAATGTAAGCCCTCCTCTATTGTTGGATGGTTATATAGTTGCTCTTTTTCAAGCTAGAGGCTTCATTTCTGAGTATTCTTTCTAGGACTCCTTTTCTGATCTGTTCATCTCAGTGTCTTTCCTGGGAGCTTGCTGAGAAGCCTGACACTAGAACTGTCAAATAAGACTAGAAAGTTAGCACTGCCTTTTGTGAGATGGATATTTTCTGAAATGAACAGTGCTAAGGCAGGGGCAAGTTAGCTGCCATGTCTTAGTTATTTCTGATTGATACTGCAGATAGATAAAAGATAGGATGATTAGATAGATAGATAGATAGATAGATGATGTTCTTCATTTCATCTACAGTACTGTTTGATTGTATCTAAAATATATCTCAAGTTACTTACTGAGCATATTGAACCAGAGTTAGGTCCCTGGGTTTTTCACACCACACAACCCAGAGTCATATCACTTTGTATAGCAATCAAAGAAAGGGTGGTTTCCCACCACATCTGCTGTGTTGTGGCCTATGGCATGAACAGGTGAGTTTTTCATTGATCTTTCTCATGTGTGGGATAAAGAAGGGATTTTTGTAAATGTGAAGGTTTTATACTATTTTACCCTAAAGTCTGTAGCTTCAGGAAATGATTGACAAGAATTGGGAAAGCGAGGGATCTTTCAGCTAAATGGAGTAAATTCTGCTCTACTTGAGCAGAGAGAATTTTCTCTATCATGACTCAGAGTAGGGCCGGGTGGAGGCTGGGCTCCGGAGGAGAGAAGCAGCATCTGCCTGGCAGCCTGTCAGTACCACGGAGTGTCACTGCCTGTGCTAATGTGCAAGAGCACCCAGGACAGCAGGAGGATGAGAAAAAGAAAGGGAAAGTAGCACAAATAAGAAATAAACAGAGAAAGAATCTAATTAAGACAGAATTACCGAAGAGATGATTTCCAACGCATTTCAGGCTATTTTTAGAAGCACCATGCTAGTATTTTATTCCCCCAAACACCCACTGCTCTCAGCAATGTGTTGAAAATCTCTAGGTGCTTTCTTGAAATTGTACATTGGCCAGTTCTCTCCTGTTCTTGCTTAGAATAGGAACTGGTTGTATTGTGTCCGCTATTTGAAAGTTTCATTTTTTCTTCATCCTTTCCATCCAAATTTGTGATGTCACAGGTGAGGTTTAGGTAGGCTTGCATTTTACTAGTTTTTTTCTCCTGCTGATTTTTATTTCTGCATTTTAAAAACACACAAGTCTGCTAACCTAATGAAAAAATATATATGTGTATGTATACGTGCTGGGAAGAATCCAAATATGATTATTCTAGCTCTTCATGGAGGATGTTTTATGGAAGAATAGAAGCTATAATTAAGTATTCTTCTCACTTATAGCAATTTAATTTTGAAAAGCAAACTTATTTATTTTTAAAAAGCCATTAAAAGCCATCTATGCTGCTGGTTCCAGGCTGTTGCTGGCAGACCAGACCGTTTGCTCATGGAGTATAATTTTCCATTTCCACCAGTACAATGAAACCCTTTATTAAATGCATTCTCACTGTGGACAGATTGGTTTATAGTTGAAGCTAGCAGGAATTTATAATCCTTTGCTGCTATTTGCTTGCCCTTCAATTCAGACTCTGCCAGCACCACATAGATTTATCTCCTTCAGTTTGAAAGGACTTTGGATTTTGGGAGGCTTTATATCACACACTGAAGTAGGCTGAGCACAAGAGATACCAACCAAGCAGAGTCTGGAAGGACTGAATAACCAGTTGATTTCAAGATCACAAATCAGATGAGAATAGAAGCCATTTCTATCCGGCTGCTTGAGTGTCCTTAGAACATGGCAGCTGGCTTTCTCCCTGCTGAGTGAGCCAAGAGAGAAACCACAGAGGAAACTTCAATGCCCCTTATGACCTAGTCTCAGAAAGCACACACCATCACTTCTGCCATAAAAATATTTCTTGTAAGAAGTGGTCACTAGGTTGACCACACTCAAGAGATAGAAACCATATGTCATCTTTTAAAGAAGGACTATCGGAGAATTTTTAAACATATTTTGTTTCCTTCTTCTTTGTTCTTTTTTGTGAACATGTTTCAAAACCACCATATACTTTCTTTTCTCTCTACCTGAATTCCTGCTTTTATAGGTATTTAAATATCTCATTCATCTACTTGATTCAAGCCTCAGCTCAAATATTACAAAAAGAGATCTTTGTTGATTCTCTTCCATTTAAAGTAGTGTCCAAGTCCCTCTCAACACTTTCCATTTTACTTTTCTTCAAATCATTCCACCAGCATCTGATATTATAGTCTATATTGCGCATGTATCAATGTACAGTATGAATTCTCCCCTAGAAAAAAGTGTCTATGAGGGCAAGAGATTTTACGACTTAGTTATGACAGTATCTCCAAGGCCTAGGACACAGTAAATTCTCAATAAATATTCATCACTAAGTGAGTAAACTCATTTATTTCTTCATTTAGCGAAAAATGTTAATTATCCATTGCCCACCAAAACACACCAATCAGAGGGCAAGGGGTTTGCAATGGAACACAGGATGAAAAGATTAAAAGAAGTTCTCAAACTTCTAGATGTTCAGTGTTTCCCAACATGAGGTGCCCAGATGTGTTTTTAGAACAGAACAGGTGAGTGAACTAGAAATACAGAGTGGAAGCAGTGAGAGAGCCATAGCGACCTAGAAAAAAGAGAACTAGAAAATTTAGCTGACTATTCTGGATATCCTATAGAACATATGGGACAGCCTCATCTCCTTAGACTGAGGAAGACAGGAATGTGATTGAGACCTTGAGAGGTGAGGAAAATGTCTGCAAAAGCAAGAAAGGAAAGATATATATGAGAACAGCAGAACTACTGCCTGGGCCAAGCAGAGGCCACAGGATGGATTTGGAGCAGTCCTAGTCAATACATTTTCATGACTTTTCCACCCGAATGACCACTGTGCAGAATGGAGAAAGCAAATAAAAACGGTAGACCCAGGGGCTGAGTTGACCTGAGAAACTCCACATATGTCCAGGGAGAGAAGAAATTTTAATAGAAACAAAGTATTGGAAAGTATATTCAAAGTAAAAATGACAAGCAGGTTCTAAATCTGTCATGAAGAATAAAGAAACCAAATGCCAGTGTGAAGGTGGGGACGGAGTGAGAGAAAGTTAGCGATGTACCTGATAAAGATATAAAGGTCGGGGCTGGGGATATAGCTCAGTGGAATAAGCACTTGCCTGGCAAGTGCAAGGTCCTGAGTTCGATCCCCAGTACCACAAAAAAAAAAAAAAGATATCAAGGTCTAAGACAGAAACGTAGGGGTTTGAGGTAATGAAGATTAGGCTATTCTGCTTGAGCATGAAATCCATACTGGGAATACATTTGGAAATGGCAGCAGTGGAAGAAATTGAAGGTGCTGAAGGAGCAGGCTGCAAATTCCCTTGGTTCCTCAGACATCCAGTTATTCTCTTCCGATGCCCTTCAAGTCCTAGACCTCTGTCTCTTCACCTTTGATACATTAGTTCACAGCTCTGTGCCTGGAACAGAGTTGGACATGTGGTGAGTGCATGGATGAAAGGTTGCACGGATAGCAGGTAGCAGGACAAGTGCTAAACTTGTCAGGGTTTTGACAGGATACTGGGGAAGATGAACATAGGGCCCTGTGTAAATGTGAGTGGTGAAGCGCTTCCACCCCTGTCCAAGTTGTGAAATTTTCATTCAAAGAGATGCGTTGAAAATCTCAGAGTCATTTTGTATCCACACATCTGCATGCTGATGTCTTGACTTAAGTGACTGGATGCTTGATCACAAATCCCAGCCCTTTTCTCCATAACTTGCCTTTCTCAATTGCTGTTCTCCCTGCTATGGAAACCTATATGACTGAACCAACAGCTTTAAGAACTATCCTGGTCTCTTGACTACCCCAAACTTTGCTGTGGGCTGGCAACCCCTCTATGCTGGGAACACTGACCAAAGAAACAAAAGGTTGAATCAGAGAAAGCTTGATGCTTAACAGCAGGATTTGATGGAAAAACCACGACTTGGGGGATCATATACAACACATATAAAGTCTCCGAACCTAGTATTACTAACAATAAGTGAAATATCACCCTATTAAGAAACCAAAGCATTAAGTGTTCCTTTCAATAAACCAATAGAAATTAGCAGTACAATTATCTTAGATATCTTGTGTGTGTATGTGATAATTGTACTACTAACTTCTATTGGTTTATTGAAAGAAACAGTTAATTCTTAATTATTTGATCAATTTTGCATGCCTATATCTGGTAATCTGAGAAAATACTTTGAAGATAACAATATGTAATGTAACAACCAATTTCCTATCATCTTATTTTGAAATCTGTATCATTTTTATTGTTTTTGTTGTTTTCATTTGCTTTATAATAAAAAATTAAAAAGTAAGAATTTCTCAGACTTCAGTAGATATAAGAATTATGTGAACAGCCCACCTTCAGAATCCATTTCATCGGGATTTGGAGGGGAATGGTCATCTACATTTTAACCCTCAGGGAGTGTCATGCAGGTAGTTTCAGATTTTGTGAGAAATACCACCTAAAGCTTTCTGCCAATGTATTTCAGTATGGAAGAGACTTAGGGACAGTGTTCTGGTTCAGAAGGGACCTACAAAGCTCAGTTAGCATAACAGAAACATTGAGTTTTTGGGGGATCATGTATTCTTTGAAGAGGACTTGGTGAGAGGGGAATGAGAAGACAGAGCATGACCACAGCCATCCCAGAAGGGGATTCCTGCCCTAGAGTTTGCCCTTGGGCTGCAGCCTACCCTCTAATGATAGCCAGGGTGGCCTCTGAGAGGTCCCTCAGGGAGATGCTGGGCAGTTTTCTCTGTTGGTACAGAGGGCAGGTGAAGAGGGGCTTTATCTTATCCAGAACAGAGGCATTCTAGAAAAGCAGGGCTTGGCACTTGGAAAGTGAATTTTGCATCAGATAAAATGTACCATAAACACAAAGTAGTATTAATTGAGGACATCTTATTTGAAACACCAAATGAAAATTATCCAAGCTATTATTGCCCAAAATGCTGCATAAAAAGCAAAACTCTCCAGTTCTTTCTCAAGGAATTAGCCCTGCTATTCCCTGAGCTCCTCCAGTGCAGGACAGAAAATGCCTCTGGGCATATTCACTGACTGCTAAGCATCCATACCAGGGATCTGTCCAGTGCTGACATTTTTTTTCTTTTTTTTTTTTAAACCCCAGAATCTCATAAAACAACATGGCTGACCCTTTTCCATTGCTTTCTAAAAAGATAAAAATGCTGTCACCAATTTAGCTATTAGCAGGGACACAATGAATTCTTTGATTTTCTTTAAAGCTGGGTTGTATTTGTAATAGAGAGCCTGCCTGTAATAGAGAGGAATTAGTATTCGAGTCACGGGGAACCTCATGGGTGAACCTCATTCTCTTTCAATCTCTCTCACCATGAGAAAACCCCTCCAGGCCCCTGCATCCATTCACAAAGTCACGAAGTTTCTAGTATCCTTGAAGTTTGCCCCAATTCTCCTGCAACCAAAACCTCGAAGATACTAATGGGCCTTTTCCTGACAGGAGCTATATATTTTTGTGCACACAAAGCATAAGAAAAGAGGGAAGCCCTTCTCTAGGGGAAAACATTTAAAGTAGTATAATCAGATCTGTCCTGGTCTCAGGCACAAAAGCCCAGAAGTAGCCAGAATGTTCTGCACTGGTCTCTTTTGTCTAAGAGGCAGGCAGTAATTGATTTGACCTGCTTTATGGGGACAATCTCCCAGGCATGACTGAGTGCTAATTGCTACTAATGAGGTGGCATTTATACTAGCTGTGGTCTTGAGCTTCCTGTGCTCTTTCCTCCAAGCAGCATTCCAGTCACTGAGTTACAAGTAAGCTTCCAGGGAACCCTGACCCATAACAAACTCCATTTCCTTGCTCCTGAGGGTTGTGTGAAGAAAAGCAAATTCCACTTTCAATGGGGTGATCTGCCTGAATGAGCAGCATCTAAAGACACACTGAGTTAAGCAACTCTTGAGGACTTGAACTCTAAATGTTGCAAGATTTCTGGAATGTACTTTCATAATGAGTTTTACTCCATAATGAGTTTTAAGCTATCTCCCACCATTCACCTCTGTTACCCAGAAAGTAGCCCACAAGCCCCCTCCAGGAAAGAATTCTTCCTAACAGCTTCTTTCAAGTTTTGTACCCATGACCTTATGTTCCAAAATTAACACATGATGTTCTTGCTTGAGCACCTTAAATAATGATCAATCGTCAAATTAATTTTAGCTCTAGCAAAGAAATATAAATATACTCTCTTGATCAGCTGTGGAATAAAAAAGTCCTTGGATAATAAAACTACTTAGAGCTGAAATCAGTAAACTTCTATGTAAAGGACCAGATAATAAATATTTCAGTCTCTGTAGGAGGTAGAGATTGTCATTATCACTGCCTAGTGTAAAAGTAACCATAGACAACATGTACAGGCACACATGCGTTCCAGTAAAACTTTGTTTAAAAACCACATGTCCAGCTGGTTTTGGTCTGTGGACCATCATTTGCCAACTCCCAACCTTGAGTAAACTCTTGAAAATGCAGAAATTCTGGACATACACAAAATTCTCCTGACGACAAAATGGCCCAAACCTGAAATTCTCTATAAATACTAATTTTAACTGATATCACGAAAGTACAATGAGGAACACGTTTTGCATTTATGAGCTGCAGTTTTATCATTTGTGAAATAAGAAATGAACTTTATTATTCTTATATTCTTTTTCAGGTCTAAAATATTTAATTACTTCAGATTCTACAATGTCAATGTCCTAATGTTATGTACTGAGCACACCAATGCTTCATATTTCTCAGTACAAATTTTTTTTATTAAACATATGTCACAGAACATCTTGTACAAGCCAAGACCACTGTGGATAAATGCTAATGTGAACAACACTCTGACCTATTATCTTGGTTCCCTTTCTCTCATTGCTGAGACAAAATACCTGACACCCAAAATTAAGGAAGGGAAGATTTATTTAGCTTACAGCTTGTGGAGGTTTCAGTCTGTACTTGGCTGGCTCCAAAGTAGAGTGGTACATGGCAGATGGCAACAGTTCATGACAGCAGAAAACAGCAAAACAACAAGAGCAAAAAGGAGGAGTGGCAGCAAGCAACCTCTTTCTCTCTCTTACATATGCAAACTATCCACCCCAGGGCAGGTATAGCACTCACACCCATGATTCCAACATTGGACCAATCATAAACTATAGAAACCTGCCTCATGACTGCATGAGGCTTTGGGAGGACATCCAGACACAAACCTAACACCTATACTGCCAAAGCTTTCACAAGGCACCCTCAACCTCAAACTAGGAATTCATTCATTGTGTACTCCTTGCCAACATATACATTCTTGTCTTCCAGTTCCTCTTCTCCATGAATCCTTTCTAACTCCACTTTGATGCTAAATCTTTCAAAGGTTTTTCTTCTTTTGTACTTAGTGATACAGCCCATTTGTTATATATTTCCAAACTATGAGAGCTGTCTTCGTATGTCTTGTTTTTGAATGTTGTGCTTTTTGCAAAACAACATAAACTCTTCTTCCAAATGTGAATGTGGGCATATTATATGCACAACCTGTTGAAAACCAAAGAACAGAAGTATAATTGAGATATAAGTGTGCAATTGTTTTATGTCCATGTAGAACAAAAAGAAATAATGGATTGTAAATGAATGCCTTGTGTGTGCTATTATTGAGTTGAGAAATGGAATTGTGTAATACAATTAGTATTGTATAGCTTGAGTTACTTTTAATTCCTGGTTTACTTCTACTACTTTAGCTATTTACACTGATAAATTAATGGATTTGAATACACTGATTTTGTCTGGGAACCACAGGTCTCTTACCATTATTGCTACCACAATTATCCCACTATACAAGTGTCGTGTGGTACACAAGGTTAAAGTACTGCTATGGAAGTACTAAAGATCTTTCTTTAGTACTATTACTGGTACAAATGAGGAAGAGGTTATGATGGATTTCATGAAAAAAAGAGAGCTTTTTAAGACATTGAGAATTCAAACTTGGCAGTATAGTCAAAGAAACTAGAAAATGAATATTAAAACAAACCTAGGAATATAGAAGGGAAGCTAGCAGAGACAGCATAGAAATTTAGAAAATAGAAATTAAGCAATAGAAAAATTAAAATTTTAAAACTAGTTTAATGAAAGAAATTAACAAAATAAGCCTCTAACAGGACAGGTAGATAGATAAAAATGTGCCAGCAAGTATTATTAGAATCACATAACTAAAGACATGATATATTTATCCCATTGCTCGACATTATACTATAACATTCATGGAAAATATACTCTTGTTGGCTTAAACTGTTGGGATTAGGAGATTATTTGGCACTATTCTTAGCCTACTTTGATACATTAAATAAAATCAACTCAAGAGGAAATAGAAAACCTGAATACAAACTAACCATTGAAGATACCAAATAGGGGGCTGGGGGTATAGCTCAGTGGCATAAGCGCTTGCCTGGCAAGCGCAAGGTCCTGAGTTCAATCCCTGGTACCGGAAAAAAAAAGAGAAGATACCAAATAAATACTAAGCTTAAAAATCTTCCTCTTCGGCTGGGGATATAGCTCAGCAGTACAAGCACCTGCTTGGCAAGCACAAGGTCCTGAGTGTGATTCCAGGTACAAAAAAAAATCTTCCTCTTACCTTAGTGGTTCTGTGGATATTAGGTAAAATGATTGTTATAGGCCAAATTTATAGAATTTTCAATTTTCATGTAACAGATTTGATATTATAGACAAAGATGTAGAGATGTTAATAAGAAAACTTTCAAATTTATTCTACAAAGATAGCATAAATTTAATACTCCATCAAAGACAGTACAAAAAATAAGTACAAATGCAAGTGCACACATAGATTTTTAATTTTTTAACTGTAGAACAAAAACATAAAAGGTAGCATTAATGGGGTACCATATAATGTCTGATACATGTATACATTGTATAATATTTCAATCAAGTTAAACATATTATCTCTTCAATTATTTATCAATTGTTTTGGGTAAAATCTTTCAAAATTCCTTTCTCCTGCTTTTTGACACATACACTTCCTGACTGTTATCTGTAGTCACCACAATCTGCATGAGTACACCGGAGCTCCATGTGCCTACTAACTGTAAGTTAGCTTATTACTTAAGCTGTCACTGTCTCCCTCTTCTCTGTCTATGACCTCTGGTAACCACCATTCTAATCTTAACTTCTGTTAGATCAACTTTTTAGATACTGCATATGAATGAGATCTTATAGCACTGGTATACCTATGCCTTAACTGTTTTGCTTAACATAGTGATATCCAGTTCCATTCGTATTGTCATAAATAATAGGATTTCACTTGTTTTATGGGCAAATTACCTTTTATTTTGTATATGCACCACATTTTCTTTGTTTATTCATCAGCTGATGGACATTTAAGTTGTCTCCATTTCTTAGCTATTGTGAATAGGACCACAGTGAACATGGGAGTGTAGATAGACCTCTTCCACCTAGTGAACTCATTCCCTTTGGATAGATGGCCACTAACAGGGTTTCTGGATGATATGGTAACTCTGTGTTTGATCGGTTGAGGAACCTCTATACTGTTTCCCATAATGGCTGTACTAATTTATAATCCCACCAAGAATATGCAAGTGTTCCCATTTCTCTGCATTCTCACAGCACTTATGATATACCGATTTCTTAAGATTTCTAAATAAATTATAAATAAATAAAATTCAACAATGGCTTTCAAAATCAGCTCATCAAATATAGTAGGGTTTCTTTCCATCCAGAAAGGTAAGACTAATAAAATGAGAGAAATATATTGATGTAATCTACCACATAAGGAGCTTACATGAGAAAAGCTATTTGACTCTTTTAATAGAAACAAAAAAACGTATGTGATAAAATTCAACAGCTATTAAAGGTAAAATAGTTAGAATTCTTGAAAAAGGAAACTATCAAAATATCTTTGAATCTGTATTGTATTATATTTCACTGAGATTACCAATTAAAGTTAAGAAAAAACTAGTCATGCTGTTCCATTATTAAACTTCAGTAGGGGTCCTAGACAATGAAATAATACTAGAAAAAGGACGAAAATGAGGTGTGAAGATTAGAAAGGAAGAAATAACTGATCTTAGTTTGTAGATGATATGATTATCTTGAAAAATCCAGAAACATTGATGTATTCATCATCTTTTCAGTGCTGGGATAAAATACCTTACATATACTACTTCATGGAGGACAGGTTCGTTTTAGCTGGCTCCAAGGCAGTAACATCATGGTGGAAGAGCATAGTAAAGAAAGCTGCTTACTTATGGCAGCCAGGAAACAGAGATCAAAGGGTGAGCCAAAGAAATATGTACCCTTCAGAGGCAGGTGCCCATTGACCCACTTCCCCACCTGAGTCCTTCCTACCAGCAGCACATTTAGAGATGCACTCAAACCCATTGATGAGGTTAGCACTCCTGTGATCTAAGCACCTTCCCAAGGCCCCACCTCTGAACACATGAGCCTTTGGCACATATTTTCTTAATTCAAACCATAATAATCAACTCACCATTATTAGAACTCATAAGAAAATGCAGCAATGTTGCTATAGATAAGATCACCCCAAAAATCCACACATTTCTTAAGTATTAGCAATATCTATTTAGAGTGTATACACACGTTTTGTTCAATAATGACAGAATCCTGGAAGATGTGTAGGGATAAATTTGGAAATGCCTGTGCAAATCTTTTGTGGATAAATTTAGAAAATGCCATAGAGTACCAAAAAAGAACACCTAAATAAGTGGACAAAAGATTAATGTAACAAAAATGTCAGTGCTTCCTAACGCAGTTTGAAAAGTGGAACTAGAAAGTCCACAAAAGAGAGCTTGGTGCACAGACAGGAATTAACTGATATTAGTTAGTGTTTCTTGATTTGGCTGCCTAACAGAATTGAAGAGTTGTCATTAACAGTTAATTTTGTACAGGGAAAAAATGATCTTTGCTATTCCTTTGGTAATTCTTTATTCTATATCCCATTGCACGGTTAACTCTACTAGACCCCTTCTGCGTGAAGCTTCTGTAACTATTGCATCATTTATTTCTTATGGTATCTAGTTCAGTGTTTGTTTATGAGTACTGAATAAATATTTCTTAAATGAACAAAAACTGAACATTGACCAAAGTTATCTGTGCTTGAAATAACTACTGCGCTATGTAGTTTTCCCCCTTTATATACAAAGCTAACACTTAAATTGAAAGAATTGAACTTAACTCTGAATTTAACATAAATAGCTCTGACTTGAAGCAAGTCACCTATGAATTATAACTTCCCTAATTTTAATATTTGGGAATTGAACTAGATGTCATGGAAGATCTTTTCCAGTTCTAACATCTTATGAATAATACAAGGGGCTGGAGTATAGCGCAGTGACACAGCACTTGCCTGGCAAGTGTGAGCTCCTGAGTTTCATTCCCTGTACCAAAGTAATAATAATAATAATAATAATAATAATAATGCAAGGGTAGGTTTATGCTAATTAATGTTCAAGTTTTAAATCTTTGTTATTATTAAAAACATTTTGAGATGGTAGGACAAGGATCAAGGTATTTTTGTGACCAAGAAGGAAAGAAAGCTAGTCTAGATCCCTCAAGTTGGACATACATGGTAATCATTAAGGCTGTTCCTCAATAATCTGACTCACTTTTTTTTTGTATACAGAAGATACAACTACACTATCTAACTGAAGTTAGGCATAAACAAATGTCTAGCTTTGCCCAGTGAAATGTGACGAGCAATGACATGCATCTCTTTCAGGAGAGCAATTTAAGAGTAATTGTTACCTTGACACATTTTCTATCCCTGTGCCATGATGCAAAATGTTGAAGTTAATAATTGGCCTCAGGTTAAGAATAAGCTAGACTGAAATTCCCAACCAACTCCCCTTTAATATGCAGAAAAACAAGACAAATGCTTTCACTGCTCTTTCCTTCTGAATATGGTGAAAAATCTTTACCACAGCAAAACTTATCTCAGTCCAAATCAGTATGCTACATTGTCATACTCTGATTTAGCAGTTGTTAGTTTACTGTTGCAATACAATGATTATCCTTATTAACCATGGATATGTTGCAAGTATTTTGACTCTATAAATGATGTAACATTTCTTTATAATAGGGGCATGATCCATCTAGTTTGTCATTACATCTCCAGAGTTTGAAATGATTTTACCGTATGCTATAAATTAGAACACACAGTTATCTCTGCAGTAAAGTCATGCCTGTCTTCTTACATTCCAATATGGGGCCTTCTCTTTGAAAGTGAGGGGAAAAAGGATTGGAGGTAAAGCTATTAACCCAAAAATTGAATAAAATCTTCAGTTCATTGATCTTAACAGGTAAAAAAATAAATATTGAAGATAGTCAAGACACTCTGTCCAGGTGGTACCTAACACAGCCATTATACCAGCTTCAGCCCTCTGAAAGGCAAGAATCATACCTCAAGGTGGATATTTGAAAAGCACAAAAGTTTAGTTAATGTGACTGTTTAAAAATTATCTTTGAATATCCTGTTTACACTCACATAAATGATTCATTATTTAACACTAAAGGTATAAGAATGAGAATTATTACTACAAATAATAATCTTCTTTAGGAATGAGAAGGGGAAAGATAAATATTTGAAAGCATGCTAGGAATAGGTACTTTCACAATATACTATTTTAATAAATGTCTTAACTGAAATAAAATATGCATACAGAAAATAACTTATGAACTACAGCTCAATGAATTATCACAAAATAAACACATCTTTATAATAAGCATGCAGATTGAGAAACCACGACACTTCAAGTCTCCCTTCCACTTTGCACCTGTTTCAAATCTCTTTTATCCCAAGAATAATCATGATCCTCACCTCTAACAGAATAGACTGGTTTTGCCTAGTTTTAAAACTTGTGTAAATGAAATCAGGAAATATGCACTCTATATACAGTTTTTTCTCAACAATTATGCTTATAAGATTCATCCATATTGTGGCCTGCAGTTGTAGATTATTCATTCTCATTCCACATAGTATTCCATGCTATGGCAATACAACATATTCATCTATTGTAAATGCACAGGTAATGGGCATTTGGGTAGTCTGCAATAGGGCTATCATATACAAATGGTGTTACTATGAATGTTCCAGTACATATACGTGTGGGGGGGGGGGCGAATTCTTGTATTGAATCAAATGAATGCATTACTGTGCCCTGGAAAATATTGTTAGTTTTTCAAAGTTGTGTGATGGATTACAAAGTAATCACAGTTTCCAAACTTCCATATTTATGCAATTTACTTATTTATGACTTTGTAGCTCCTCCTATCAAGAAATGGAGTCTGTTCTCCATCCTTGAGTCTAAACTGGCATTCTGACTTAGCTAACTTTCCTGCAACCCTGTTCAGCCTCTACACAAACATGAGCTAGCATGCTAGATAATAAGAAGTAAGTAGCTGGGTCAACCCTGTTATCCCAACCAATAGGTGGCCAGTCACCAGACATATGAGTAAGACCATCCTAGACAAACCTGCTAGCCAATGGCAGATGCATAAGTTAGCCCAGCCAACATCAGCCAAGCCTATTCCAGACAAGTAGAACTATTCTACTAACCTTAGATCTGACAATAATAATAAAATGATTTTTAAAAGACATTGAGTCACACAGCCATAGACAATGGTTGTGTATTTCTTTATCTTAGCAACAGTGCCATGAGGGTCATATTGTCAACTTCATCTTCTGGATAAGGAAACTCAGGCTTAAAGTCTAGGAGGCCTGCTGTGGTGGCACACATCTGTAATCCCAGCACTTGGGAGGCTGAGACAGGAGGATCATTGCGAGTTCAAGACCAACCTGGGTTACCAAGTGAGCTCAAGGCCAGCCTGAACTGCATAGTGAGACCCTGTCTCAAAAAGACAAAAAAAGTGTCTAGGAGGCTTTCCTCAGAACACCCAGCTAGCAAAGGGTGAAGTCAGAAATCAATTCCTGCTTAATCCCAATGCCTCTTTTCTCTATATCACAACATTCAATTAAAAATTGCACATAAATACATAGGAAGTTCAGACATCCAAGTTTCTACCTGATCTCTAAGTCCCCAAAGCAAAAGTTCAATCATGCTGCTCCAGAGCCACCATTGGGAAATATCACGTTAACAATCCTTACTTACTGCGGGCTGATGAGGCCCACAATCTCCCAAATGAATGGACTGGGAAGGCTTACATAAATAAGACAGTTGAAATGATTTTAAGGCTCCAGGAGGGTTCAACCCTCTCGCAGAAATGGAGATTCTGGGCCTTTAAACCAAGAATTTCTCTGGGCCGCCTGTATTTACTAGGTTTTCAGACAGAGGAGAGGGACACTGAAGAAAATGCAGGAATCTGGGCAGGACTTGGGAATCCCTTTAAGGACTTCTCCAAGTAATACATTACGTTAACTTAGGAGAACCATGGTATCTCCAGGAAGGCCCTCACTGCAGGAGTGAGATGCCCGCAGCTCCAGCACCCTCATACTTAATTGAAGTTGGAGCCAAACGCCCGCAGCTGTGGCCTTGTCTTGTCCTTGGAGGCGTCTCAACTTCACAGGCCAATAGAGGCCTCAGCGGGAACCAGTGACTCATAGAGGTTCACTTGCTATAAGTCCACTGTCCATCAAAGGACAAAGGCCTAGGCCTCTCGGGCAAACTCACATGTAAATAGGAAAAGCCTACTGGTTAATACTAAATCCCGCTCAGAGGTGCTTCATAGTGGTCTCCATCAGGAAAATGCTGTCATTTGAATTATAACCCTCTCTTCTAGCCCAGAAGCTGGATATCTCTGTACAAACTCTAACAAGAAAAATCTCCTGAAGGTCAGCATTCAGTGTCACATTTCAGAATTTTAATTATAGCGTATATATTTATCCATGTTCTTCATTCCAATAGAATTTTCCACACATAGGTTGACTTGATTTTATTATATCTGATATTTACATATGTCTTGACCTTTAACGTTAATCTTTCATCACATATCTATGTATAAAGAACTTTGTCTTGGTGACTGAGTGTACATGTGAAGATGTTATGAAAAAATCAGGCTGGAAGAAGCAACTTTATGCACACCCAGATGGTTTCAGGCTTTACACAGTAGGAAGACAAGAATATGTGATCCTTAAAATCAAGAGATACACAGATGTAAAATTTGGGGAAATTTCACTATTTTTTGCTCCTACATGATTGCAGCACATAATGATCACTTCCATGGGGGGAGCTGGTGCACGCACATGGCACATCTTCCTTCTTTTTTCATCCACTTCCCATCCACTCCCTTTCTCCTCTGTTATCTTTTCCCTCTTCCCTTAAATTTTTGTACAGCAGAACTAAAAAAGGGTTGGCAGAGGGCACAAAGAGGTCAGGTTTTCCTCTCATTCCCAAGTATTTCTGTGCCAGTAATGTTCTTCTTCCCAAATTGTATAAACATGCTAGGAAAATATGACATTCGGTTTAAGGAATCCTGAGTTAAAATTCTAATAAAAGTTACTTTGCTTTTCTGAAATGCAGTTTACTTATATGTAATGCATCTCTTGCTGAGTAGTAAAGGATAGGAATAGGTGTGTGTGTGTGTGTGTGTGTGTGTGTGTGTGTGTGCATATACATGTCACCTAGAAAGTGTCTAATGCTGGAGCAGAAATTTAAAAGACATAACTGTTCATATTTTTACATTCTTGTTATTGCTGTTTTGCCCACCATGAAAATCGACATACCACAGCACCTTTTTTCCTGTTGCAGCCCTAACAAAGTCTGGCAGAAACTTTCCAATGTAGATGACCACCCAACTCAATAAGTCATCATAAGCACTGCAAAACAATAAAATAAATGTAAGACATATCCTTCCTTTTCTAAGGGTAAGGTAAAAACAGTTACTCAGGAAGTAGACTGTGCTGTATGCCATGAAGAAGAACAAATGGAAGTTTGTAGAGGGAAAGGATGGAATGAGGATGAAAGGGTGAGGTCAGAAAAGAAGCGATGTATTTGGTGAGAAAGTAATTCCCTAACAGTTGGGTAGTAGAATAGGTAAAGGTTGGAAGTTGCGAAAAGGAAAACATTCTCAGAAAATAATGACTTTGACTAGTGCAGCGCAGAGACCGAATCATGGGCAGGAAAACTGGAATACAAGATTGAGAAGTCAGTGGGAAGCTCTTGTGATAGGTCCAGGAGGCAACAAGAAATTTTGGGCAGTGCATTAGGGGATAAAACTGACAAAAATGAGCAGACTGGAGCAATCGGAAACAAGGTAGGGGGAGACCTTTGCACTATCTTATTTTAAGGCAAGGAAGGCCTTATTGTAGAGTTAGTGTGGGACAGTTGCCAGAGAAAGTAGTAGACATATTAGGAAGGCCTCTCAATGATAGAATTGACAAGAGTTAGTCATTGAAAGGAAGAAGAAAAATCAAATGAGATTGAGATGTGTTTAGCATGGTTGACTAGATGAACAAGGTCATCAGTAGAACCCATAAAATCAGGCAGGCTTATCTTGTTTAGGGATAGGATGTTCGGGGATATTGTGGCCTAAGGTTTAAGACCACACTGATGAAGATATCCTTATAAGCTGCTGGAAATTCAGGACTGGTATCAGGAAAAGAATTATGTGCTAACGAGAAGAGTTGGGTAGCATCCAAAACTGAAGCTAAAATGATCTTACATCATGGAAATTAAATATTCTGAGTCATCTAGGGAAGTGGGAAAAGAGGAAGTGAAGTTTTAATAGGGCTGTAGCAATTTATAGCACTAAAATAAAAATGGCATATATATCTGTGAGTTGTCTAGGAAAAAAACACATCAGTGATCAGCAATGAGAAAAATTCTTCTGGGAATCTATCCAGGAACACAAATCCTTCTTGCTTGTTGCTTCAGGCTCTAAACCTCCTTCCTAATTTGGAGGCAGCTCCCAGATACTGCCTAGTTCCTCCTCAAAGCCTGGCTCAGTTTCCCAAATTTCCCCTTCCCAAAGTTGCAAAATGAAACTTATTTTCTCCCTATATTTTTGTTGTGTAGTATAAGGTTTCCTACTGCAGGTGCAAAAATTGATAAGTAAGAAATAATGAATATGTTATAGACTTAATGAGACATCTTTAAAATGTTGTTAGTCATTATCCTTAATCTTTATGCAAATATCAGGCAATGGTGTGTTGAAGCAGGCTTGTCCTAGCTTGCAAGAGCCAATTGTTGAATTTTCAGAAATTTTACAAGATGCTAGTTAAGCATATATTATTAAAAACTAAATTACATCAATTTACACCAAATAAGCTATCAAAAACCGAAGTAATACCAAAATGCATCAGCGCCTCATTATTTTTCCATTATCCATGTACTTGAAGTTACTTCCATCTGTTTGATGTATATGGTAGAAATACTATCTAATGGAGTGTTACTGTGAATAATTTGCCCAAATCTGTACACAATGACATCATACCAGTGACTAGAAATTAGCTGTCGTGAGAGAATCAACTGGAAATCACAGCTTTTTCATTTTTTTTCTTGGATTTCTAGTTATTAAATATCTAGCAGTATTCCATTACTGTCAGCCATGTGTGATGTCATTGACAAAGCAAAATATCACAGGTGGAAACATTAGTTTGGAGGCTCAGCCCCAGTCTTTGCTGATAAAGCAACTTTAAGCAAGTTACTAAGCAACTCTTGAGTCCTTGCAAAAGGGTATATTGATTGAACACCTTCTCCCAGGATGATATGTACTGAAAACCATACTCACAGAGTGCCATGGGAATACATCTTCCTCTCCTGTCTCAGGAATCACCCTTTCCAACTCCACCTTGGAGTGACAGTTTACCTAGCTGCATCTAACTCAGTTCAAATGTCTTTAAGAATTTAAATCATAGCTACTATGAAATTTGATGAGATTTTTAATTCTTCTAGAGTCAGCACCCAGTCTTCTTGCTAGCAGCATGTGGAACCACTCAGCAAATGTTATCATACTCTAACTCCAGAGAAGGATGATGGCCTAGGTCAGATCAACAATGTTGTAGTATAACCAATATCGCCTCATTTTCCTCCTCTTGACCAAACAGAGCTTTCCTAAAATAGCTCAAGAAAATGTTACAATATCCAACTACTATAAAATAAAATTTCATGCACAGGCATGCTTTCTAATTAAGGAAAATGTATGTGTACATGTGTGTTTTTCAGGTACTATCATGAAATACATAAGAGAGATTATCTTTATAATTCTTATTAGCACAACTATAACCTAAAAGAAACCCTAGGATGAAATTATTCTAAAAATATGTATTAAAAGAGTATAGAAAATGATTTGCATCCTACATGATGACATTTTGTCAAACCTTCTGTAAAATTTATTTTGATGGCTTTAGAATCTATGTTTTAAACCTAGAAAATACATTCAAGTGATTTGTGTCAGCTTGTATGATTAAATAGTTGGCCTACTTAATTTTACACCAGACTCAGTCCTCAGCTCTTAATGAAAGGAACAGTCTCTAGAATTCCATCTTTCTCCTGAATAATAAAGATATCTCGTTTTTATTTAGAGATCTATATATCTGTTTCTTGAAGATTTTCATTGTAAATTCAGATTCTCCCATAGTTTGTTCATATAATTTATTACCATCTCGTATAATAAAAATAACTTTTCCTTATTAAATACAAAACAGACGTGAAAACTGAATGTGTCTCTCAACCATTCAGGAACACTAAAGAATGCGCATCCTGGGATAGTAGATTGCTAATTTGAATTTCTAAATGTTATACTTTACCACACTGAGTACAAAATTCTCATATTAGAAGATAGAGGCTAATACATGGGAGAGAGTTGAAGAAAATGACATGATTGAGTCAATTTGCAGGGACATAAAAACCTTTAAAATGAAAAGTCATTATTATACCAGAGTTAATAGAATAACCCCAAATGACACATGTACTACAATCCCCAAATGAGCTCTGGCCAGTAAGTTAAGAGATCCTGAAAACAAATATATTGACAAGGGGTTCCAGGGAGAGCTTCACATTACATATATGTGGAAATGAGTGCAGAGATTCAAGATCATTACAACAGATGAATACAGAAAAACAGAGCTATGGAATGTGTACTGTACTGTGTTAGAATCATGATACATCGTTCAATGGGATATCATTGTAACAGGAAACCTAGCATTAATTTAGTACATATCTCAGGCAGATAATCCATGATATTAAGCCATATACTTGGATATTTCTTAAGGACATCAACTTGCATGCAAGTGCATGAGTTTGCAGGTGAACAGAAGGGAGGTCTAAAATTAACCATCTCCCAGCCTCTTTGAGGCCTCTATGAATATTTCCAAGAGATACTTCATTGAGTGCCTTATACATGCAAATCACAGGAGATAATGCAATGAAAAAATGGTACAATTTTCTCAGAAGGGGTTGCATTTACTCTGGGGGAAAAGATACTTTAAAGGTAAATCTGCTATAAGGTAAAAATGGAGATAGAAAAAAAGTTGCATAAAAATATCTATCTACCTTTAAATTCCTAAAAAGATTAGTGCATTTCTTACCACTATTGGAAATATTTTTAAATTTTTATTTGGCTAGAGGAAGATCAGTTCATGGGTATCAAAACACAGATAGAAAGAACAGTTTTGGTGTGCCATGGCACAAGAGGATAGCTATAGTTCGCAATAAGCTATCGTGGATTTTATGAAGATTCAGAAGCTAGTTCAAAGGCTCCAAACACAAAGATATGATAAGAAGAAATGCTATTTACTATAATTTAATTTGTATACCCTCTATACCACATTGAACCCAATCAATATGTACAACACATACATGTTCATTGGATATTTTTTTAAATCTCAAAATTAAGGTTTGCAACTCAAGTTGTTGTTTCAAACTATTTTTGAGGCTTCGAAAACTGAGAATTCAATGAATCATAGGAGTGGAAGGAAGTAAGGCAAAAGGCATCTGGGTAGACAGATGGGAGTGGAGGGGAAAAAATTAGTCTGTGGGGGTCTTTGGAGCCAACCCTTCTCCCTACCGTGCCCTCATTTTCCTCTTCGAGCAGCAAATCAACTGGCTTCAGGCTTTGTTCCAGCAAGCTGAAGTCGCTAAGTTTTTGACAGAGCTGTGTATGTTCATCAGCGGAGATCAGCACCATCCAAGTTGGGACCAATTCGGACCTTCTGATTACTCAGAATCAGGCTAAGTTAGTCACTAAATACTTCACGGACTGACTATGCTTGAATAACTGTCTTTATAAGAGTTCTTGAAAGTCCCCTTTTCAGATGATTTTTATTTTGCTTTAGTATAACTACGTTTTTCTCACCAAAGCACATGAAGTAAATACATGAAAGAAATAATATATAAATATTACCATTTCAGAAAAAGATACATTTCACCATTCATGCAGAAGCTTAGTTTCCTAGTCAGAGAAAATCATGTAGATTCTATCTGAATTGCATGTCTCACTGAGATGAAGCCAGTTGTTTTGCTGTGGGTCCATATACTCAGGAAAGCAAAATTATTTCCAGATCTTCTTCCTAACTTTTGGATGCATAAACTATTTCCACATATTTTGAACTCTTCTGAAAATAGTTTACCTTTAGTTCAACCTATAGGTCAGTGGTGGCGAACCTATGGTGTGTGTGCTACAGTGGGCTGTTTATATCACTGAAACCTCTAAAAGGTTGGCCATTATTTCTAATGAAGTCATCTGAGCATTAAACTAGTTCATTCAGGACTGGGTGTATAGCTCAATGATAGCACACTTGCCAGTGTGCACAAGGCCCAGGCTCTGTCCCCAACACTACAAAAAATGATTAGGGAATTCATGAGGTCAGATTCAAAGTAAAGTGTTACCCCGAGATACTGAACTCTTTCAAGCTATTAGGCTCTGTCTTCCAGGATCTTCTGAAATATGTATTTATCTTAGAAACCTGAGTTAATGATGCTTCAAGATTACCTAAAGGCATAATTACCCCCTAAGAAAACTTGTTCAGTGTTTAATGGTCATAATAATGATAATTTATGCAGCGTCTTTTATGAATCCATGGCCGTGAACCATCTAAAAAAGAATCCTTGCTTTGAAGCTCCTGTTTGAAGTTTAAAGCTGGAGCCACCAGGCATTTGCAGTCCTAACATAGTGTACCAGCGCTGTCCAAAGCAGCCCATTCTGTGTTCTGGCTTTTTGGACTCATAGTCAAGGGGGCTCAGTGAACAAGAAAGGGGCTTCATGGTAACTGGTAGGGGGCACATGGGAGTGAAGACCAGTGTCTGCTGAGGCATGGATGGAGAAATAAGACCTGTTGCCTACCCTGGGGCCGATCTGCTACCATTATTCAACTCTGCCACTTTAGCATGAAAGAACTTGTATTCAATATATAAGCACCTATAGTCGATATAGAAGATATGGCTGTGTTCCCACAAAACTTTACACAAACAGTTGCTGGACTTGGCTTGTGGGATGTAGTTCACTGACTCTTGATCTACAGTATTAACCAAAAATATAGCCTGACAGTACAGATGTGTTGGAAGGAAAGAAGTCTTTCCAGAGGAGAGAAGGAGAATTTCCCAAGGAATTATTTGTAGGTGAGGGAAGAAGTCACTTAGGGGACCAGAAAACATGAAGAAGATAATTTGACTTCTCTTTTCAGCTATAAAAGAAACTTTGAGATTTTAATTTCTAATGTACTTTTTTCACAGTTGAGGAACCTGCAGTTTGGAAATGAGAGTGACTTGCCAAAACTCATATAGCAACTTATGTCCATAACGAAATTCAAAGTATACATTTAGTTCTTTTTCCAGTAACTTCAGTCTTTTCCTGTGCAAATTTTCTTTCTACACTCTCAGATTCATAGTGCACTTCCCTCAGCATCTCCTTACCTTGCTAAATGTTAAATGACTAAGACATTTTGATCGCGATAAACTTTTCTGCTATGGAAATGCTCCAAATATAACCATTTTAACCCAGTTACTTGGGAGGGGGAAGAAAATACTATTCACAAGTCTTTGATGGTGACATTATCCACAAGGTCATAAAATGGGAAGTCTGAGCACTAAACTTTATTGCCAAACCCTTCAGGTTTACTGGCTGTAAAGAGTTGCTCTACTACAGATATGGAAAGGATGAATGCATGTTTTTCTCTCTCTTTTAGCTATTGCAGGAAAGATGCAAGAAGTCAATGTATTTCCAGTTCTCAGTTGATAACATGGAGGTAGGAACTGGAGTCAGACCAAATTTAGCAGACTGAAATTTTTAAGCTGAAAGTTAAATAGTATATGAAAAATGATGGAAACTCTTTCACCAAAATACAACCTGAGGATATACATGAGTTGTTTCATATCTAAATGAGGTCTGACCGAAATAACAAATTCACTGTTTTCACAGAGGAAATTGAAAGATCAGTGTGCCCAATGCTGAGGTGACTCTGAGGTTCTCTCTAAAGAAGCGGAGTCTATTTCTTCACCTATTAGATCTGGGCTCAGCCATGAGGCTTGTTTTGGTGAAAAGAATGAGGTAGGTGTGATATATATGAGTTCAATGGCCAGATTTCAAGAGGTGTTTGAGCTTTTTGAGTTTTTCTGGCTTTTTCTATCACCATACAAAAGGCATATCTAGAGTAGATTACTTACTTATCCAAGAAGTGGACAGGAGACATTTGGAAAGTATCAAGTCACTTCACTTATAAAGTCACCCCTAGCCAATACACGGATGCATGGGAATGTCAGGTGAGATCAGGATAATCATGAATCAAAGCCCATCCTAGATTTAAATGAACACAGTAGACATGTTAAACACAAATATGCATTTTTGTATGGTGTTATAGTTTGTGTCTAGCTGTCCCTTCAAAGCCACATGCAGTCATGGGTTGGGCTTCTAGAGTTTGTGATTGATTCTTAGTCCAATGCTGGAATTGTGGGTGTGAGTGCTACACCCATGCAGGTGGGTAGCCTGCATAGAATAATAAGGGAGGGAAAGAAGTTTGTTCTCCTTCCCTCCCTAAGGGAGGCCCTTTTGCTTTTGTTGCTTTTGTTTCCTTCCACTGCCATAAATGGTCACCGCTCTGCCACGCCACCCTGCCTTGGAGAGAGCCGATTATGGACTGACTCCTCCACAAACTGTGAGCTAAGTAGACCTTTCGTTCCTTAATTTTGGGCATCAGGTATTTTGTCTCAGCAACAAGAGAAAAGTAACTAAGACAGAATTTGGTACCAGAGAAGTGGGGTCATTGCTATACCTGACCATGTAGTACAAGAGTCCTTGGGAATGGCTTGTGGGAAGAATTTGGAAAAGTTTGAAGATATCGCCTGAAAGAGTAGCATGATTCTGGTCAGAGCTCAGAAGACAGGAAGGCTGATAGAAATAATGCTGGTAAAGACCAGGCTCAGGAGGTGTCTGCTGGAAAGGACTACATTGCCTGTTGGACTCCAGACAAGGTGTGTTATGGTTTGGCAAACATGTGTCTGCATTTTGCTCACGTCCACAGACTTTGCCTGACACTAAAATTAATAGCGGCATACTAACTAAACTAGTAGAAAAAATTTAAAGGCAGTTGAATGCTGAGGCAGTGGCATGTCTATTGTTGGGAATTTTAGCCAGATTTGTGTTGCAAATCAAGAGCAAAGAACTCAGACGGATGATGTAGAAGTTGTAAGTTTGGCCAGAAAGAAAAACACTCCAGTAAACCTGTGGACTGCAAAAATGGAGCAGAGGAGATCTTGATTCCTGATAAGGAACCAAAGGATGGGAAAGATGGCCTGAGTGCAACACAAGAAGTAGGAAGTCTCCACCCTGTGCAGTCTCAAAACTGCAAAGGTTAAAGACTTCACTTTGGGAAGAAAGCCCCAAAGCACCATGTTCTAGAACAATGGTGACCACACCAGGTTCCATGGAGGCAGCATAGAGCATTTGTTCCTCAGAATGAGGTTCAGAGTGCTCAGCGATCCAGGCCCTTGACCCCTACAGCCAAGAGAAAACAAGGCCTGGCTACTGCTGCAGCTGGCAGCGGACCTTGGCATCATCCACGTGGTAATGGTTTTAGGTGCATGCAAAATGCAAGAGTTCTGAGGTTTAAAAAGCTTCCACCCAGATTTCAAAAGAAGGCCTGGGAGGTCAGGCATTGTGATCCTGAGAGGGCAATATGTGAAGCTGTGAGGGTGAAACCAAAGGTGCATTGGAGACCCCAGAAGTTTGGAGAAGCCAGGAGTGTGGATCATTTGAGGAAACCTGCAAGAAGGAAGAAAAGCAGGCCCAAGAGAAAAGCCATGGGAGCTACAACCACCATCAGTGCCTTAGGGGTGTAGCTACCTAAGCCCTTTGGAGCTCACAACTTGCCACAAATTGCTTCAGATGTTCCACATGAAACTACAGTACTTAATGTTTGCCCTGCTAGATTTTGGACTTGCTTTGGTCCCATTCCTTTGTATCCCCATTTGTAACTTTTGGAATGGAAATGTCTATCTTGTGCCATTGAAGGCTGGAAATGTTTAACTTTCTTTTCATTTGTACAGGGACCCCCAGCTAGTATTACCTTACATATCAGAGGAGACTTAGGACTTGGACTTTCCAGCAGTGCTGAAACTTTTAGGACTGTGGCAACTCTTGCAGATGGACTAAGTGCCTTTTGCATACAGGGATGTGCATGAGTCGTTGGGGGGGGGCATGGGTGGAATGTTATGGTTTGTGTCTAGATGACCCTCCAGAGCCTCATGCAATCATGGGCATGGTCTTCTAGAGTTTGTGATCAATTCATGGTCCAATGCTGTGATGATAGGTATGAGTGATACATGCCCTGGGGTGGGTAGCCTGCATGCAATATAAGCGAAGAAAAGAGGCTTACCTTGCCCCCTTTTTCTCTTGTTGCTTTTGTTGTCTTCCACCACCATGAACTGTCACCCTTCTACCATGTGCCACCCTGCCTTGGGACCAGCTGATTATGGACTGAAACCTTCACAATCTGTGAGCCTAAGAAACCTTTTCTCCTTTAACACTGGGTTTCAGGTATTTTGTCTTGGTTACAAGAGAAAAATAACTAACACACATGGCTCCAAGTTTTGGAGTAAGTTTTTACATAACAGTATTTTAGCAGTAGATAAATTATGCACATAGAGATTTTATGAATATAATTACAGCTGTTATAATTACTGAAAATACATTATTTATTATATTAAACATTAATATTATAACATTAAGCAATATCTTCCAGGTATTATGGCATAACAATTAAGAGGTTAGATGCTACGATTAGACTAATCAATTTGAATCCTAGCTCAGGCACCAATCTAAAATGACTGCCAATAAGTTATTCCTTTGTGTTAGTTACTTTTCTAATGGCTGAGACAAAATACCCAACACTCAAAGTTAAAACAGGGAAGGTTTAATTGGTTAACAGTTCGTAGTGGTTTCAGCTCATGGTGAGCTGGCACCAATCAGGTAGGCATGGCGGAGGGGCATCACAGAGGAGAAATGGTCCACGGCAAGCAGGCAGGTGAGAGCAAGCAAAGAACCTTAGCAGCTTCTTTCTGCCCCTCTTATACTCTATCTAGGCTACTGGGATTAGGGAGGTTACAAACCAATCAGTGGCCCAACTTTGTAATCATACACCCTTAATCCCCACATCACACACTCTAGATCCAGGCACCTCTGAAAAAGCTCCACCTATGATATGACTGCATGACGCTTTAGGGGGACATCTAGACAGAAGACACACCATAACACCCTTTGTGTAATACCCTCACCTGGAGTGTGAGTGGATCCCATGTTGCTTCCAGTTAATAGAATGTGGCAAAAATAATGGCATATCATTCCTTTGACTATATTTTATGTCTCCATCTTCGCAAATTGGAGAGAGAAAGATTGAGATTCTTGCTAGTATAAGCTGCAGTACAAAAATACATGTCTATGTTTGCTAAGTTTATAGTAATTTGTTAAGCAGCAACAGAAAGCTAATATATTTGCAATGTAATTTACTATCTTAAAGAAATAACCCGCTATATTGAAAGAGGAACATGTGGCGAGAAACTCCAAGGGATCTCTAGAAGCTAATACTGGAATCTGAGCAATAGCCAACAAATAAATAGGAACCTCAGCTCTATAATTGCAAACTGATGAATTTGGCATGTAACCATAATAACCTAGGAGGTAAATTCTTCTTAGTCCAGACTGCAGATAAGAATGCAGCTAGCCAAAACCTTGATCACAGCATAGCAGAGGACCTAGTTAAACTATGCCAATAGCTTACCCTGCAAAAGCTGCAGTATAAAAAGTATGTGTCTGTGTTTGCTAAGTTTATAGCAATTTGTTATGCAACAATAGAAAGCTAATATATTAGCAAAGTAATTTAATACCTCTGTGCCTAATTGCTTCACATGTAAAAATAAAGAGAAAATAATTTCCATGAGACTACAAGAATTAGATAATATGAACAAAGCACTTAAAACATACCCTATATTAAAAAAGCACTAAAAGTGCCAGTTGTTATTTCTGTCAATCCAAAGTCATTAAAACAACTTCAATAGTTGGTTTGGCAGCACATTTATCCTTTCAGCCACTGAATAGCAAAATTTTAAGGCTATAATTTTGCACTAGAATGCCACCAGTTAATTACTCACTAAATTAACTTCTCCTAAACATGGAAAATTTCCTACAAAATTGTGAATGGACAAAATAAAAATATTGGAATGATAAAAACAGCTTGGATAAACAAATTTATATAAGTATACAATAGAATACTATTCAGCAGTTAAAGTAAACAAGCTATTGCTATATATGTCAATATAAATAGTATTGAGAGAAATATTGTTGAGGAGAAAAGCTGTATATGCCTTCCTGGTGGCCACAAGGTCCTGGGTTTGATTCCTGGTACCAAAAAAAGAAAGAAAGGAACAATTAATGATTAATTTTTTTTATGTTATGACCAATTTTGCATGTTTATACTCAATTTTTTTTGTACTGGGAATTGAACTCAGGGCTTTGCACTTGCCAAGCAGGAGCTTATTTCACTGGGCTAAATCTCTGGCCCTGCATGTTTATATCTGATAATCTGAGAAACTGATTTGAAGACAACAATATGCAATGATGAATTCCTACAATGTCTAATGAAACTCTACAGTATCTCTAATGTTTTACCCAGTGATTATTTTTTATTCTCTTTAATGGTTTGAACAATCTTCCATTCTTACATTTGGTAAGCTGAGCAATATAGTTGAAAATAACAACATGTAATGTAACAACCACTGTTAATTCCTATCCTTTTGGCTTGAAACCCGGTATCACTTTTAATGTTCTTGCTTTGTTTTGTTTATGTTTGTGATGTTGGTCTGCTGCTATTGTTCTTTTTTCTTTCTTTCTTTTACTACTCTCTTTAAAATAAATAAATAAATAAATACAATGATGAATTACAAGAAAAGAAGCTGTACTAGTTGTTTAAAATTTCAAATTTTGCAAGTCAATTATTTATAAAAATATACATATGCTAAAAATGTAAAGATGAACACCTAATTCTGAATATGGAAGTTGATAGAACGCAATTAGGCTGAGTCATAAAAGGGCTTGCTCAATGTAAAGAAATACCAAAATTAACATTGGATAACTCTGCATAGCAAATGTGGACATTTGTGAAATTATTGTTCCACTCTTCTGTATATTTTAAAAACTTTTTAAAGTCAGTGAGTTTTTCTGCTAGTCTGTGTATTAAGAGACCTAGTTTTTGACTTCTATTCTGTCACTAGAATGTTGCAGGACATTTCACTTCTCTAGGTTCCAGTTTCCTTATTTGTAATGCTAGCAGAAATCATAAAGTTGGTAGATAATTTTATGTATTTCCTCAACTTAAAGGTTCTAGAACACTTTATCACTTGCTTTAACAAAGAAAAAATATCCCAAATCCATCCTTAAACTCTTTTGGAACTACTCTGCCCATGTTAGCCTTTTTTCACATATGGCTATTTAAATTCAGTTTATCAATTGCGCTAGCCATACTTCAATTGCTCAGGAGCCACATGTAGTAAGTGCTTACCACACTTGACAACACTGATAATAAAACAGTTCCACAATCTCTCAGAAAGTTCTAGTGGACATACCTTGCAAAAGAAACTTTCACATGTCATTGAACAACCTGTCCTTGCTTGTTTACATCATTCACATAATCAGTATTTTTTATTTTAAAAATAAAAGAACGAAAACATATTAACAGACAGCCACTTACAAAGTAGCACAAGAATAGTACAATCAAAACTGAATTACAGACAAGGTGACAAGGAATTAACAATTGTTGTTGTATTACATATTGATAACTTCAAAGTGTATGCACAGGGAAACAAATATAGACATACAAGATTGATCAAACCACTAAACATTAACTGTTCCTTATAATAAAGCAACAGAAGTCAGTAGTGCAACTATGTTAGCTATCATGAATTTACATACATACATACATAATTATCCCTTCCTTTTCTCCTTCACCTCATTCCATCTGCTCTTTACTTCTGAACAGTTTTCTTTCATACCTCCTAATTTATACTCACAATTTCAGGTTCTTAAACTAGTGACACAATACGTTGCTTGCACATG
>PVLD010013271.1:0-56702 GCA_004027595.1 Dinomys branickii | reverse complement strand
ATTATTCACAGATATACTAAATTAGATGCTTTTGGTAGTATAATTTCTAGGCAATAAAGAGGCATCTTAATACTTTATAATATATTGAAATATTATCTAAACATATATTTACCAAATCTTTGAGTTAAAATTGATTTTTTTCTTAAATTTACTGGTTACATCTAGTCTTCTTTAGTGAGGCATATATGAAATTTATAAATATTTAGTAAGGTAGATTGTAAAACTGTTTATCATAAAAATATTCTCATTTTAGGAGAAAGATGTCAACAACCACTTCATAGGAAAAGCATTACCTAAAAGCTCAGATGTGTACAAAATTATTTCTTATTTTTAGTGTTTTACTCTCTTACAGTTATGTTACATTATTATTTTCTATTTATTTGATGAATGAGAGGTAAAAAGAAATTACTGCCAGTGAGGGTCTCTGAGAGTAAATATATCAAAAATTATCCAGGTACCACAAGAACAGGATGTTGACTTTCTATAAAATTTCTCATTTAGTCAACATGTAGTAACTCAGACTTTAGAGTAACAACTGTCAATTGCTTAAAATACATGTATATTGATATGTCATAGGTTTATACATATACATGTATATTTTATTTTCATGATATAATCTATTACATCAAATATTGAAAAGAAATAATAATTTGAGCACCAAAACATTTATTTGTAGAGCACCATTTATTTTTATAATTCATAGCACAGTGTAGAATGTGGTCAGTGGTTTATTATTTTAGTCATTTATGCTTGATTTCTCAAGATTCAGGAAGAGAGTTAGCTACCTTATTGCTATATTAGATTACTTTCCTGTTTTGTTTATTATTTCTCTTGGTGAGATGTGTCTTGTTCTCATGTAATAACCAGTGGGAAAACAAAATTCTGTAGAAGCAGATCGATTGCATTTCTTCAGAATCTAAATTAGTCTGCCTACTTAGGCCAGGAGATAATAAATGATATATTTAGGGAAATAAAATTGAATAGATTGTAGTAAAACTTTCTTTTCATGTTGCTAAAGTAGACATAGAATAACCTCGAATTTCAGGCAAAAGTAATGCTAAGTGGCAATAAGATCCAATCAAGCTATCAGCCAATGCCTTTAAATCGTTTCTAATCCCAATTTAAAAAGCAAATATTTACATATTTACACATTTTTGTCCTACCAAACAAATTTATAACTGTTCCCTTCTCTCCACCGAGGGCACCTCTTTTTACTTAAAAAAAAAGGAATAGTAAAAAGTTTTAAGTAATAGAGTCAGAAAATGTGAGTCAAAAGTATGCATATGGGACAGAACTGCAGATTTCTTGAAAGACAAGGTGATGGTGCATGAAATCCTCGGGGACATCAAAGGGTATGGCCGATAAAATGTTGTTACTCGCGTAGAGCTTTTGCTGCACACTGGAGAGGGGACGGATGGCGCGGGACGGTGACAGCTACAGCCTCCTCACCGTGGACATCACAGAATCCAGACACAATTTAAAAAAGACACACAGGATGCGCACCCGCTCAATTCATTCTGCACTCTTCAGGCTGCTCCGTCAGGCCGTGAGAGCCTCCACTTTACGCTCCAAGCAGCATTTACCACACCCACTAATGGCAGAAATCAAGTAAAGCAATAAATAAATGCCTAGAACACAGGGACACAGAGTAGCATTCAATAACTGTTTTCCTCTTTCTCCCCTTTTATTTTCTTTTGCTCAAGGGAATGGAGTAAAAAAGTCAAAATATTAGATGAAGATTTCAGTGTTATACTTTGCATTTTAACTTATTTAAGTAATAATAACTAGACATTATTTTTCAGTGTGAAAAAACATCATTTTAGAAAGTTGAAAATCCAACCGGTGATAGTAAATGACTTTTCTAAGTTACATTATGTCAGAACCTAGATTAAAATCTATCTTTCAACATTTTTTATTCTTCATACTTTGTCTTCAGATTTAGTAGATTAAACTTCTCATAGACCAGCTAATGTCCTAAACATTAATATGCAAATATTCTCAATATCAATATAATTAATTGACTGCTTATTTTTAAATGGAGTCCCAAATTACTCCCTTACTTAGGAAAGCCAGGAAGAGAAAGGGGCTCTACCGAGTTCCGAAGTTATTTTTCAACTTCATTTGATATATTTTAGTTTCAACAGTCCATTAGGGTTCATTAAAGTTAAATGTGAAGTTTAAGCAATGTGATAGGCTGATCAGACTTCATATCCACGCTTTAATAGTTTAATGATGATGATGGAATTAGCCTTTGTCCTATTCTTATTGTGGAATTCTCACTCTTATCAAAGCTTTCCCACAAAAAAGAAAGTAAAAGTAAAGAAGAGGTAAGTGATCATTCTTGTGTCTTCTACTATGAAATTTTGTCAGATATTTCTGAAGCTACCATATTAAAAAGAGGGGGAAATAAAAAGGAGAATAACGAAAAATAAGAAAAAAGAGGGTAGTCACAAAGTATTTCAGAATAAGTAAGCTAACATCTTACTGATTATCAGCCTGCAGACTGAAGAGCAGTGCTCGCTGAAAGCTCAGCTCTGCACTATCCAGAGTGACCGTGAGGGTAGCGGGTGTGGCATGCCCAGATGACCGAACTCCCAGCTTGAAGCCTTGGGACAGAGGATGGCCTCATGGCTTGTGAACATGAGAAAGCTGTGACAGAGTCACCCGGGAGAGGCCACAGCCGGCCACACTCCTGTGACGTGTGTCCTTTACTTGTCAAGCAGGCAGGCCAACTTCTACAACTATTTTGGGAAGATCTTGATCACTCAGAGGTTTTTAATTTAATATAACTTTAGGGGACCTGACTCAGCAGTGTAGTGGGGATGACTGTTGTTGTGGAAACTATATGATCAATGGAAATTTAATGAATCTGTACATTCATGAGTAAACAAATACCAACAAGCACATATAATCTGAGAGGAAATGTTTTACTTCATTTGTGATTGTACTGTCTTCATCCAACAAAATTCATAATCAAATTTATATAGTTTCTAATGTATATGCTGTGATCACCAAGATCACTTATTTATAGCAATGTTATGACATCTCAGTATAATCTAACTCTCAGCAAGTCCTTGTGTATCAGAGCTGTGGGAGGCATTATCGACGGCGAATATCCAGCAGCACAGAAAGTACTGAGAGGCATTCCCCAAGGGCCTGTTTCCCCATTTACCTTAAGTTATGTCTGTTTTCCTTTTAGCCCTTTCAATTCTCATGTATCTGAAGAAAAGAAATTGCACTATTTTCATCTGGGAAGTATGTAGCTATGAAATGTGTGACTTGTAATTATTTTATAATATTTTGTGTGAAAAGACCTCTTTTTTTCATGAATGATGGAACAATGTCTGAGAGGGACAGTCTTTCCAGATACTGACAGTTGAAGCAACATTTCTGAAAACAGTTACTGTGATCCTATTTCTCTGAAGTTTTAAGAACTTCGGAACACAGCCTTTAATACTGATATGCAGATTGTCTCACTGAGCTCCTCTGCAATGCTCCCAAAGACACCTAGATGAAAGCCTGTGGTGTAACACTGGGCTGCTTCCCTCCGTGTGACATTATGTCTGACAGAACACATCCCTGGCAAGACCCACTCCTTGCAGCACAAGGCAACAAAAAAGGATCAAGTGAGAAATCACGGTCTGACCAAGCTTGAGAGCACCTTTTGCTTTGTTGAGCTTGTTTTTTAATTATAGCTAAACAAATCGAGAATATTTAACAGTTACACACATATGTGATGTCTCTTCCTGCCAAATTAAAACTATGAAAACCTGTGCATGCAATCAGAGGAACATAAATATTAAATGCACCTCAATACCATAATATTAAGTGGAGTAGATTGCAGATACATGTTCAAATATCAAACAGTTTCTCTGGTGTGAGAAACTGAAAGACTATGTCAGGGTCAAAGTGGATAATGGATATCATGAGATAGGGAGAAAAACTGTTCAAATGGAAAAGGGAACTAGGGCGGGGGAGGGAGAAAGGAAGGAAAGGAAAAGAGAAGAATGAGAAAAGAAGGGTAAAATGGAAACAAAACTTTTCCAGATAAGGAGGGGAGGAAGGATTGAAGGGAGGGGGGGAGAATGGGGAAAAAATGTGCCCAGATGGGTCATGTACAAGTATGAATTCCTTATTATGAATGTGATTGTCATGAACATCTAAAAGGTGCCAGTAAAATTAAATTTTAAGAAAGAAAATAAATCCATAATAAAGGGAGTATTTTATTTATTGTGGACATATATTTTGGGTAGCTATTGCTATAGTTAGAGTTTTAGTCTCTAAAATCATGAGCATTATGTAATTGTACATAGGACGAAGCTACTGGTTTATATCTGGTGAAAGATAGCTTAGAAATCAAACTTTACTTTTTGTTGCTTTCTAATATGTAGAAGATTGGTAATTTTTGTTTCAAATGCTAAGTAAAACAAATTTTTTCCATTTGTTTTAAATACATACTTTTTTAAATGCTCACCTGACACAGCGTTTAGAAAGGGAGTTTCAGGCTCATGTGAGCCATCTACATCAACTTACAAAGGAAGAACCTACTCCTAGAAAAAGGAATGACCATTTTCAGTAGCAAGTAAGTGTTAAAAAATCCAATTCTCAAATTATATGGTAAAATACCTTTCAGAAAAAGTCTTTCAGTACCTGTCAAGAAAGAAGTTTACACCAGAAAGGTCTTCGGTAAATGAAAGACCACATTGTGATATTTGCATATTTTCTTTTGTTTAGTTGATGGTTAATGCATAATTTCCGCTCAAGATCTGAAGCAAATGAAAACAAAGCAAATCAACTGTATGGATATTTGATACCTGAACACCTCAGTAATGGGGATAATGCTAAAGATTTGAAATCCTTGGAGACTATCTCATCAAAGAGGAAATCAGTTAGCCCACAGAGATGAGGCTGTTAATGAGGGGACTGAGGAAGGAACTGAATTTGCCTGTATGACAAAAGAAAATGGATGGTTTCAGAGTTTTCAGATTAAATCTCTAGAAACCAATTTTACCTTAAATTATCATCTTTACTTTTTGGTATTCTGCAGCAACAAAAGACACCTAATGCTCCCTGGATACCGCCTGCTGTTTCAGATGTCCAAGGGAAAGAAACATGGCATTTTATCTCATTGTTTCATCTCACCAAATCTACCTGCGGGCCCTAAATACAGGGGAGAACATCACAGGAACTGACAGTAGCTTTTAACTATTACAGGTTTACCTCTTGCATTTTTTTCACAAAAATATTCCTGGCATCTTTTAAGCTGATTGCTGATTGGTTCTATGAATAAAGAACAACCGAGGAAAATTCATATTTGAAACATGCAATCATAGAATAAATAAAGCATGTTATCAGTGAGTGTTTTTATAATAAAATTTGAAAGTTGCATGTGGCCAATATTAGTGCACAGTAGGGGTTTACTTTTTCTTGAGAAAATATTTCCTTATGATAAGTAATAATTTCTCAATCATTGTTACTATATGTATTGAAATGGTAAGCACTGAATTGAACTGATAACAGAAGGATTAAAGATAATGTAGAAAAGTCATCTGAGAGTGATCTTAAAATGAAGTGTATCATAAAACAGAAAATCAATACATAGAAAGACTTGGCCCCATGTAAAGGCATAAGCCAATGCTTAATAAATGAAAACCAGATCAAAAACTAACTTTAAAAGACAAAAACTGCAAAATTATAAACTGTGCATTTAAATCATGATGTATCTAAGAAATACAAGTCTTCAGTAAAAGAAAATGTCCTGTGTGTACATGTCTTAGTAACTATCTGTAGAATACACATTTTAAAAAGTCTCTACATAAATGCATACTTTAGCAATTATGAATCAGTGTTGTCTACCTTTAGACAAATAACAATATGTGAATCACCATTTGGAACACTTTACTAGAATAAATAAATAGATAAATAAGCAAGCAACACTGTGGCTTTCCATTTCACGGACTAACAAATTCCTTCGATAAGCAATGCTTGAAGCTGCAAAGTAATATAATAAAGTCAAGTGTGAGAGTAAACACTGAAATATAGATGTGTACACCAGTTTTAACTGTCCTTAGCAGTGATAGGTAAAGTTAGTCTCTATATCTAAAATACAGATAGAAAAATAAATGCATGCACATTCATCTCAGAATTTAATTTCCTTATTTACTGCAATTAGACTTTAAATAAAGTTATTTACATGGACTATGCTCAGTAGAGTTAAAAACTTTCTCTACAATTTATAAAGCATTGCTGAAGCACTATAGTAGCAAACACAATGATGTGTTGTACATTAAGAGAGTAAGACCTTGCCTAGCTTTGTGGATTTCAGCAAATCCACTAACTTATAAGATTTCATTAAGATTCTTAGAACAAATGGTTATAAATGTCTGTATAGCAGTGTCAAGTAAGGCTCTGGTGTTCTTTTCATATTTAGGCATAGGCAGGATTTGCTAGTTTTCTTTGTGTTACTACAAAATATATTCCTAGTCAACGAAAGTTTGAAAATCATTGGCTTCACTGTAGGACTTCAAAGAGAATTTCAAAATAACCAGTGAGGTTGAAAATATTCAAAATTCAGATATGTACTAGATCTGTACCAGGATATGTTCAGATATGTACCAAGTTCATTTGAACAACACACCCTTTTCAGATGATGTCCATATTCACCACAAGTCTCTTCAGGAAAACACAGTCCTTTAAAAAGAACCCCTGGGTAGCCACTCATACGCTGCATCAGTGCTCACTACACTGCATATGCTCCCTTTAAAATATTGTTTATTCAATTAACCCTTTTCTCTTTCTGTAAAATGTGTTCATATTATTACATTTTTAGGACAAAAGAGATTATTGCAAATGAGTGTCCCTCACGAAGATCATGCCAAATAAGTACACAGCACCTTTCAAGTCATAACAAACAACATTTTCTACTCTCTGGGTCTACATTTTGGTACCTCAACATTGTAGACTTCAGCTGCACCTTGCAGTCACTCTGGAAACCTCACAAACAGTCAGTGTCCAGGCTCCTACCTCAGTCAATCAAATGAAGGTCCTTGGGCTGAGACCAAACACTGATGTTTTTAAAAGCTCACAATATTGATCCCCTTGTACACTGAATCTTGAGAAGCACTGTAATACGCTATATTGGAAAAGAAAGAAATCAACCCTTTACATCCAATCAACCCTTAAAACCCATTCCTGAAGGAATGTATTGTACTAGACAAGGGAGAAAACTCCCTTCTTGTCTGCTGCTTGTTAGGTGAGGCAACCTCACGTGGTGGGCCAGTTATGGGGTGCACCTGTCAAGCATTTAACAGGATCTGGGGAGAATCTAAGAATAGCAGGGGGAAAGCAGAGACGAGGCAGCAAGGGGAATGGTGTGGTGTTGGCCCAAGTTAGTTTCGGGAATGGAAGAAGAGCTGGAAATTGGCATGAGTGTTGTTTAGTTACAAATGGAGGGCTGCGACAAATCACCCGGGCAGTGGTGGTCACGCCCGACCAGTCTCTTGCACACACACACTCAGTGCAAACATCGTGGAAATTTTCCCCTATTTTCATCTCCCAGGTAAAAAGCATGAGCAGAAATTCCCTGTTTAACTGAGGACACTTGGTGACGATCATACGTACTGTTAAAATGCAGTTAATGGGGAAGGCGCAGACGCTCCGAGAAAGATGGTAGTGCAGGTTGTCTTTTATTTTTATGTTGAAGTATTTTTCAAAGGAAATAAATATTTTAGACATACGGAACACCAGAGTAAGGGACAAAATAAACACTGGCCGAACACACAGTGTGAAGGCGAACGGGAATCCGCTGGAGGACCTGAGGCATGAAGACAGCCTTTAGCTATGTGATAAGCCACCGTCTGCCTGAGAATTGGGGAAAGAGAGGAAAGTTGTGAGTCAGCGCGCCCGTAACTACAAACAGAGAAGAAAATCATCGAAAAGATCTGGGCCTGAACTACTACAACCTCTACGGTTTCGCAGCGCCTTTATCTCCCTTAAGTCTCCGCATCTCAGTACGCATCAGCCATTTTACCTTGTTCAGAAGAACATTGCCAGTGGACTTATTACCTCAAATAGCTGAGATGTTTTTGGAAATAGTCGTGAAGAGATCTTTTTAACTGCTTGACTTCCCTTTCTCACAAATCTAAACAACAGCCATTATTAATCAAGTTTACAGTTTTTCAAGTTCCTGGTGGTCTCATTCAGTTTCATTTAAATAAATTTGTTTTCTTAAGTGCTTTTTGCTGCAAACAATTTTATTGTTATCTTTAGACCCTCTCTCTGTCAGCGAGCCCTCAGCTCCTCACAGCCATGAATCAATAACTCTGCACTGAATTTAGACACACTCACTACCTGTTGCTACAGGACAGGCTTTACTTCTAAACAGCAATTAAAATGCCAGGTAGGCCAAAATTCATATTTCAAAATCATCACCATAATTCTTGATTCCAAGACTTTTAAAATGTGTTTACTGTTCAAATATACTATTATTAAAAGATAAAAACTGCAAAACTAAATGTGGGCGTCCTCATATCTAGGAGTCATAACAGTCTGAAAAGACTTATTTTTCTGAGAGAGCAGGGTGAGAGCTGGATAACAAAGGAAATAGAGATTTACTGACTTTGTCGTGCTGCGGCTCACACCTCGGTCTGCCTAAGGCAGAAGCTGGGAGTCTCAGGTGTGGATGAGCACAGGAAGGGGCTCCTAACAGCTGTGCGCTGCAACAGGTAGAGTGTCAAACAATCACAGAAATACCCACCAGCAGCTGGTGGCCTTGCTGAAATCATAACCTCAGCATCCGCTTCTTAGAGCTAATGGCTTAATTTCCTATCTGTTGCCAACATTACCTGACAGCCCCATGAATTAAATCGCAAAAGAAAAAACTCTGCAGTCCCTTTGCAAACACGGATGCATGTGTTCATTAGGTTAAAAATAATATTGAGACTAATGTGCAAGCAATAAAGGGTCTGGCAAGGGTGTTTCTCTGGAATCCGAGGCAGAGGGGTTATGCCTCCTGGTTTACCAGACTAATGGGGGACGGCAGCCTGGAGGCTGCTGAAGTTTTCTCTACACGAAACAAAACCATTTTAAAATGACAAAATTCTGAAATACCGATCATCTGGAATCAATTCATATGTGCCTTTTGCTTTAGAATCCAACATTTAAAAAGTGCCTTTCTCTTTTAAATGATTGGCAAATTAAAGGATTATTAATTCTAGAAAAGAGAGCACGCTAATGTACACTCTGCCCAAATCTCCTCTCACTATTAACAACTTCATCCAGAATTCCTTGATATAAAGAAAATTAGAGAAATTATTGAAGGTGTAACATATGATGATAAAAACACCAACCTTCTGAATAATGTTTTGTTCTCACAGATTGAAGATACGTAGATAGATAGATGAAGAGCTTTCCTTCAAAAGTAACAAAAGATATAGCACACTTTCTAATGGAAACTGAAATTTCTGCCTCAGACATCTATGAAAGAGGTTGCGGGAAATGTGTAAATCTGTTCTTTTAGGCTTCATGTTGTCTAATAAAAAGCAATGTGGTAATTGTGTTTTTCTCCTATATCTGCAGACTTCACTCCCTGCCCCAATGTTTTGAGGATTATTTTTTGTCTTTCAGCGATTGGACATACCTAGTTTTTGGTACCTTCATGTTTATCCCACAAAAGTTTTGCTGAGTTTCTTGGATCTATAAATTAATATTTAATATTAATATTAAATGTAAGAAATTCTTGAATATGAGGCAGTTTTTTCTTCCTCTTCTCTTTTCTCTGTAACCATCAGTAACATTACATCCATGTTGGCATCCATGATGTTTTCTAATAGGTCTCTGAATTTTTTTTACTTTGAAATTTTTTTCATTTTTCTTATTATCAGATAACTTTCACTAAATGGTTTCAAGTTTACAGGTTTGTTTTCTGTAATTCTTAGATAAGCTATTGAGTTTGTCTAATAAATTGTACTCTTAATTCTGGAATTTTTATTTCATTCTTTTCATATATTATTATATACTGAAAATATCTATGCCCCCTCTTTACACACTGGGGATTGAACCCAGGGCCTCACCACTATGGTACATGCCCAGTCTTTCATTTATTTTTATTTTTATTTTTATTTTTATTTTTATTTTTATTTTGTGACTGAATCTTGTATGTCACCAAATTTCCTAAGCTGAGCTTGAACACAAATTCCTCCTGTCTCATTCTGTAGTACTGGCATTACAGGTATGCCCTACCACTCCTAGATAGGTTTGGTTTGTTGAGTTATTATCATAATATTTTAAGTCTTTAAGCACTGTTTTCTTTAGTTCTTTGATCACAGTTATAACAGCTACTTAAAAATCTTTTTCAGCTAATCAAACATCTGGGCTTCTGTATAGTGACTATATTTCTGAGTATTAGTCCTTTTTCTTCATATGTCTTGTGAGTTTTTGTTAGGAACTAGGTAATTTGAAAGCATAATATAGTACTGTCTTTGTATGTTATTAAAGACTTACTGTCTTTGTATGTTATTTTTACTGATGCTTATTTATTCATTTATTTATTTTTGTTTAAATACTTGGTTATACTAAATATGTCAAAAGCAAGAAGATAAATTTAGACTGGTTGTCACTAGCCATTTGAGTTAATTTGATAATCAAAAAATAATGTCATGGCCGTTATATACTAATACATATACTAATATGTATATGTGCTTTTTATGTTCCCTAATTATATACTAATATATATTAAAATAAAAATAATAGTGAGTCCAAAAGTTACTAAAGCTGAGGGGAGTGCTCTCTTTAGCAATTGTCCTTAGTAGACACACTACACAGTCCTAAACAAATTATAGAATTAGAACTTTGCATTTTTATACTTTTTTTTTTTTTTTTTTTTTGCGGTACTGGGGATCGAACTCAGGACCCTGCACTTGCTAGGCAGGCGCTTATTCCACTGAGCTATATCCCCAGCCCCAAAACTTTGCATTTTTGTAATGGCCAATTTGTGATCTAGAAAAAGATTGTCAGTGAATAACAAAGTCATTATAGAATTAAAGTGGTCAGTATCATCATGCTTTTTATAGGATGGATAAATCTTTAAAACATAAATACTGATAAACTGTGAGCAACAGAAAGTCTGACCTATTGCTGGTGAGAATGTGAAATGATGCTGTCATTTGAGAGATGA
This sequence comes from Dinomys branickii, assembly GCA_004027595.1. NCBI lineage: Eukaryota > Metazoa > Chordata > Mammalia > Rodentia > Dinomyidae > Dinomys > Dinomys branickii. The sequence continues at coordinate 45,529 of PVLD010013271.1, read as the reverse complement.
TTTGATATTTTCTTATAAAACTAACCAGTCTTATTCCATGATGGCTACTCCTGACTGAAAACTTGATCACTTTAAGAAATGCCTTGCCAATGAGTGCAGCACATGGCAGGATGTATCTGTGGTATTGTTTCCAATGACTGGCATACAGGCCAGCAAACTGAGAGGGGAGGCTCACTCTGCAGGACGCTGTGGAATTGAGTCCATTCAGAGTGAAAAGGGGAAGAAGAGGAAGTCAGTCTGCATTTGAAACGGTCAGTTTTGCTCCAGTGAGCACATCTGTTCTCACTGCCACCAGTATGGATACCAGACAGTTTCTTCAGCTTTTTGGCATGGACTTGCGTCAGTGACTCTCCGGGGCTCTTCCAGATGTTTGCAGACTGACACTGCATCCTCTACCTCACTGGGTCTGAGTCTTTCCCCCACTACTTTGACTAACAGCTCCTGGATCATCTTTGGTTCTCCAGAATAAAAACATCTACTGTACACTCTAGATCTGTTCATTTAATAAATCCTCCGGAAACGTTATATGTATGTGCTTTTTATGTTCCCTAAGTTTCTTTAGAGAATCCCCACCAATACACATAGAATCTAGAAATCGCACTTATGGGTATTAATCCAAGTGATTTGAAAATTTGTGTTCTTCAATATTTTGTCTTTGAATATTCAGAGCATTTATCACTAGGATCAAAAAGCAGCCAAGATGCTCTTCTGACAAATAACAGGTGAAATACCCTGTCACACTTGCATACATAGGAATGCAGTTCAGTGAAAAACAACTGATGAACTGATGAACAATAAGTAAATCTTACATGCACACTGCTAAGTGAGCACCTGCCTGAAAAGACCATGTCATTCTATTTTTAGGACATATTAGAAGGAAAAGAGATAATGACAGAGAAAGTATCAGTAACTATCAGAAGTTTAGGGAGAGCTGAGCAGATGAAGGACAGAAGGTTTATTTTAGAGAAGCACAGTTTTGTTTACGGTCTATTGTGATAGTGCAGTGATGGGTACACGACACTGTGCTTTTGTTTCACCTGTATAAAGTGACATCCAGAGAATGACACTTAATGTAGGCAAATTTAAATTAGGAGGTCACAGAATCCAAAAATGCAAATTGTTTTAAAATAATATCACAGTAATACAAAAGAGTGATGGCACCGAAAGAGGTGTAGGGAGCGAGCGATGTGCTGGTCCAAGTAGCTTTGGCAGTAAATGGAAATGCAAGAGTGAAGACAAAAGCTGCTATGCACAAGAATTGTACCTCAGTTGAAGAAACTATTCCTCAAAGTTTATTAATTCCACAACCGCTACCCATGCATAATAGAACTGAAGCATACATGAATGAGTTACGGCTGTTTGAGCTGGTTCCTTCCTCTTTGAGAGAGAGATTACAATCCAGGAGCAAGAGTAGAGCAAACAGTGTAATACTAGCTTGGGTTGGACATGAATGTTTAGTTTAGTTTAGTTTAATATTGATACTAATAGATAAATGTAGATATGCTTTTACACACAGCTCTAAGGGATTTATATTTCCAAGCTACCTACTCTGAGAAAACATCAAAGCAGTGACAAACCAATAGCAGTAAACACACCCAGAACTCAAAGAATAGTTTCAAATGGCAGGAAAGATGGCTTTTTGGAAGACACAAAACAGATGATCATAATTTTAGAGCTGGAAACACACAAGAACATAACAAATTGCTTAAAATGGAGTATATCAAATAAATACAAGACATATCTTAAATAGTATTTCATAAATACTCTTAGAAAATACTATTTAGAAAATTTTAATCAAGATATATAAGGCTAACAACATAAAAATTCTACTTAACATAAAAATTTAACGTAACACTTAAAATGTCTCTGTGTAGCAACATTTTTCAAGAAGCTAGAGTGTATAAAGAGGGGGAGGGTAAGTTCACAGTGGAGTAACCTGGCAATCATTATCTTCGTTACATGATCAGGGTAAACACCAACAGTGAAAATCCATGTTAATGTGATCTGATGTAGGAGGCACTTCATCTCTGTGTTCTTACTTCAAAGGAGCTATGGTAACTTTGCAGTAATCAGGATAATCATGAAGAAAGCATGAGGTGAACGTGAACATACGAACAATCCACAGAACACCTGATTCATCCTTCTTAAATTTGTAGAGGTCAACCAAGTCGAGAACTGAAGACATAGTCACCATTTAGAGAAATCAGGTGGATCCTGATGTTTACATATAATATGGTACCCCAGCTAGGTTCCTGTAACAGGAAAAGCACATTAGATTAAGGCAAAGAATAGTAAATCAAAAGCTAACATTTGTACTATATTAATTGTCAATATTCATTCATTAATTGTGGTAAACACATTACCTACTTAACACATTAACACCAGGGCAATCTGATTGTGATATTCTCTGCACTATTTGAAAACACTTCCATAAATCTAAAGCTACTCTACAAATATAATTTTACTACAAAGAAACATTAGCAAAAGTTTAGTTGTAAAAAAAATGCTCTTGAAGTTTAATCACCTCACAAATTGCTTTTCATTACAAAAGGGAAAAGACATTGTTATGATGAGGCGATATAAAGGATACTAATTTGCCAAGAGATTCAATATTGTGTTGCCCAAATTGAACACCTGCACACCAGACACCTCTGGGTGTGCTACTGGGGAGAGAAAGCATCCTTCGGACAATAGTTCTGACAGAACTGTTTCATGGGGATGTAATCCTGAGGGCTATAGACAAATCCAAATTAAGTGACATTTTATTTAAAAAATGTGAAATTGCTTTTTAGCTAAAGAACTACCAGTCTAAGCCTTAAGATTCTGATTTGGTGGAAGCACCCTTCTGGGGAGGTTTTCAGCATTCGCCACTTCAGGTAGGTGAACCTAAGGATTCGAGCGGAGAAGCTTGGATGGAGTGTGAGGAAAAAAACGCAGGCTATCATGAGCCAATGAGTCCCTTCAGAAATAAAATGCAATAACAATATGTAATATAACAACGATTGTTAATTTCCTATCATCTTGTTTGAAATTCTATATATTTTTTTTCTGTTTCTTTGTTTTTATCTTTATTGTTGTTAGTTTGTTGTTTTATTTTCTCTCTAAAATAAAAAAATAAGTAAAATGAAACACATAAACTTTTTTAGAAATTTGTATTGGGCAAGACATAATTTGCAGGCATACTATTGGTAACATAAATATTTAATGTCAAAAGTTTACCTCATGTCAAAACATAGTGTCAAATGTATATATGACTCGGATGTCTTTTGCCTGTTTTTCTGTGATCTTATTTTAAATCACTGTAAGAAAAGAAAAGGTGAACAATTTTTATTGTGATATTTCTTTCAAAATGGACAATATTATTCAACTGTAAAATATTAATCTGACATAATTACTTTTTAAATATAGGAAACAATTTTGAATTCACTTAACAAAAACATCACTTATCCTGGTTGACAAAATGGTCAGATGCTTAGTAATATTATTGATCTGGCTGCACAGAGAAATTTGCAGTTTGTGACTGAACCACTTTCATTAATTAATCAGCATCATTTATTCCGGCATCATGAATTATATTTTTAAAAGGTCTTATAGTAATACAGATATAAAGACACCTCTCTACCACTATATTTTCCTATTTTATTTTAGTGCTGTTGGCTTGTAGTAAGTCTGTCAGGAAACCCATAAATATTTCACATGCTGTGTGAGTCATCTGACTCTGGTAAACTGTGGAGCTTGTGTTCCCGCTACCAAGCATTCAGCTTGTATTTCTGTGTTGGAAGCCAGTTCTCCTGTTTTCTTCAACTCTGATTTTTTTCCCAGGAATCTTAACACTGCAGATTTCTGGCAGAGCTTCCCTACAACTGGTTGACTGGGTTATTTGACTTTGCCCTAAGCTTCAAAGGCCTCCTGTGGCTGGTTGTAAGAGGCAGTGGGAAGAGAGAAAAATGGATTTTGCCAGCTAGTACTAAGAAAAGAAATAACAGAGACACTTTGAGACTCATATTCAATTAACCTTCCCCGCCTCCCAGCATTTTCATGGCAAAACTACTAACTTGTACAGAAGCAAAAGTCAATTCAACAAATATATACAGAACTCCTCGAGGTGGGGAAGGCAGAAGAACACTTTGCCAGGCTGGGAGAGGAAGACAGGAGAGGAGGGGACTGACAAAGGGAGAGACCAGAGTCTAAAAGTTTGAATTTTTAACTTAAATAAAAAGAGTCCAAAAATGTTTAGCCTTTTACTTTATTAGCCTGTGGGCTTTAGTAAGCTAACTTCTGTAATTATGTTTCTCAATTGGGCAAAACCAAAGATACTTATGCAAAAGTAACATTCAACATATTAAATTACTATTAAATTTCTAATAAATCATTAGCAATATAAATTAAGAAAAATTCAGAATGAAGAGTGTAATATTTTTAAGTGTTGCTGCTTCCTTATGACTAAGAAGAATCAAACCAGTTTGAGGAAACAAATGAGAATTTAGGAAATAAGCAAACTCCTTGTGAGGAGACAAGTCACACTGGCTCAGCTCAACAGGGGTCAGGCTGCCACGTGGTTGGCTGGAATTGAATTGACACAATCATAAGCATATTCGCTATGAGTGCGCTAGATTATCGCACTATTTCATTGAACTTAGCCTAAGAGAGAGAGGTAATCAAATATTTGTTAGCAAATTGTAAAAACATCCACGGTGAAATAATTGGTGGAAAGACCCATTATTCACGCATGGAAAACCTAAAATAATAGCGAGTGTGAGAGCAACAGGGAGGTCCACGGAAGCGGCAGTGCTGCAGTCGGTAGAGCGACCGCGTGTGACGGCGAAAGGAGCATCGCACAAGCACGACAGTGTTAAAGAAAGGGCTGATGCAGCAGAAATGGCCATATTTACAGCGCACATAGATATGACTGGAAGGGATTCCCTATGTGCAAAGGGAAAGGAGATCTGCACAGGGCAGAGAGATGGGAAGCTCACGGGAGGGAGAGCGGAGCCTAAGTACTGAAGCCTTGGAATACCAACCCCGGGAACTGGCATGAAAGAATAGATTCATCAATGAATAGTGAACACAAGGCATTTATGGGGTAAAAATAAATCATAAGAAAGTGAAAACTGAAACAGAAAAGAAAAAGTAGTTAAGAACAGAAGCTGATCACCTACAGCAAGTGCTGTGAAGGTTTATGTGAGAAGCCAGCATGACTGAGAGTGAATTTTGCGAGATGGTGAGAGAGAAGATTGATGTGATTGTTTGGTATGGGTTGATATCATTACTATTTTCAGTAAATTATGAAAGAATTGACAAGGTGCACTATCAATCTTTACAATAAATTTTATTATAAATTTGTGTTACATAATTTTATTCTAATAGCAGAGAAACAAGTCTGTAAACAGGAAGAGAAGAGAAATTGTAGCATGCAAACATCTGCTTTTTTAGTTACTTTTCTCGTGTTGCAGAGAAAAAATAGCCAACACCCACCAGTTCCGGGAAGAAAGGTTCATTTAGCTCAGTTTTTTCAGGTTTCAGTCCATAGTCTGCTGGTTCAAAGGTAGGGTGGCACATTGCAGAGGGTAACAGTTCATGGCGGCTGATAACAGCAGAAGCAACAAGCAAGGGAACAGAAGGAGGACAAGACTCTGTTCCGTGTAGTGTATGCAGGCTACCTGCCCTAGGGTGGATGTAGCACTCACACCCTAAATCCCAGCATAGATTCATCTACATCTGAAAAGCCCAACCCCCATGACTACATGAGGCTTTGGGAGAACATTCAGATGCAAACCATAACATATGCTGAAGATAATAACCTTAATCTTTTTTTTTTAATAACCTTTATCTTTGACTAAACCGGGAAGAGTGAACTAAAAGTGCTAAGATTTAAGCCAGAGATAAATTCAGCAGTGGTCTAGGACAAGTATGCTATGGGATTGAACTTAGAGAAGGAAGGAAGAGGAAGTGACCCAACACTAGTGAGACCATGTAGAGAGCACGACTGTGGTGTGGTGATGGACTTCAAAGAGAAATAGTGGAGATACCCTGCAGTGTTGAGCTTGTGTGACGTGCTGAGTGCTATATTTCACATAGGAGACACAGAAGGTGTGTAGTAGTGTCAGTTGGAGTACATTCTTCATTTACAACAATCTCGCCATCTCTGAGATCACCCTCACTCTGCCTAGGGGAGCTGAGGAAGCCAGGTACCTTCCCACAGTGAACAGGTACAGGGTTGCTTGTGGTTCTGCCAACAGGAGCTGGGCATGAGGGACGATTCTGCAGCAGACTGAGAACAGAATGATGTTTTTTTTTTTTTTTTTTTTTTTTTTTTTTTTTGGTACTGGGGATCGAACTCAGGACCTTGCACTTGCTAGGCAAGCGCTTATTCCACTGAGCTATATCCCCAGCCCTCAGAATGATGTTAATAACGTGGAGTAAGCATGCTGCAAGAGATCACATGGGAATGAAGCCTTTATCTGGAACTGAGCCAGAGGGCGTTCATGCTACATTTCAGCAAAGGAATCATCTACATTTATGTCCATGACCTGGACTTTTGGGGAATTTAAAGCTTATCTGGAAGATGAAATCTCAAGGAGTAGAATGTTTAAGCTGTGAAATGGATATTATTGCCTGTTGCTAACTAGATTTTCAGTGAAAATAGAGAGTAAAAATAGAGTGGAGCTGGACATGCTGGCGCACACCTGTAATCCCAGCACTCAGGAGGCTGAGGCAGGAGGATCTCTTCAAGTTCAAGGCCAGCCTAAACTAGGCTACAAAGTTACCACAAGCCCAGACAACTGCATAGTGAAAACCTGTCTCAAAACAACAACAACAACAACAACAACAACAAAAGCAGAGTGGAAAGTTTTGAAAAACTTTGCATTTGGCCAGAAAAGAAGCATATATATAATTGGTGTCAAAGAAAGTGAGGTTGCTGAAGAGATTACTGCCATTCAAATGAAGGCATCAACAGGTATTACATACCAGGATAGCACAAAAGTTGCCTTGGGAGTATCTCAGGAATGAGCCAGAACCTACCTTTCACAGGCTCAAGGAATAAAATGTAAACTTATTTGAAAGACTTTGAGTAGAGATTCCCTGAAGTGCCAGCTCTGACAGTGCTGCCCAGTACTTCATTTCCCTAGGATTCATTCCACCAGGCCCAGTCGCTCAGGCCCTTAAAAGCTGACGCAGCCACGATCCAGATGAACCTAGTAAGTACCACAGCTGGCAGCAGAGCTCAGCATCATACTCAGCCCTGGCAGACAGAACATGAGCCCTGTGGGCTGCCAGAGATGTCCACTACAATTTCTAATGAAGGCCAGGGAGCCCAGCGAGCATGGAGTGGGATTAGAATCCCCGCACACAGTCTGCAAGAGCAATCTGTGAAGCTGTGAACATGAAACTGAAGTTGCACTGGACTGCCCCATGGAAGGCTGCAGGTGCCAGCAGCGTGGAATGTGCCAAAGCAAACAGGGCAGTGAGCAGATCCAGACCCACAGAGAGATCATGTGAGCACTAACTGGCAAGGCCACAGGGCATGTGCTGCCAAGCCCTCCAGAGCTCGTATCACATGACAGCACAAGTTCAGGGCCAGACTCAGAGCCCATGGGATTTAATGTTTGCCCTAGTAAATTTCAGGTTTGGTTTGGTTCAATCTTCCCTTGGTATTCTCCTAATCTTCCTTTTGGAGTAGGAATGTTTTCCCTCTGCCTGTCCTACCATTGTATATTGAAAATATTTACCCTAATTTGTTTTTTAGTTCTACATGCAGTCACAGCTAAAAATTTGCCTTGAGCCTCAGAGGAGACAGTAGACTTGGACTTTTGATCAGTTGTGGAGCTGCATGACTCGCGGGGCTCTTGGATCTGGACTGAATGGATTTGCAGGATGAGGTGGGCGTGAAGTTTGGGCAGGGCTGTAGCTCAGACCTGAAACGCCTCCCAGAGCTCACATGTCCCAGGTGTTCTCCTCAGCTTGTGGTGTCTCCAGGAAACTTCAGGAGAGGGAGCCTCACCGGAGGAAGTGAGTCACTTCTACTCCCTACTATTGCAGGCCTGCCTCTGAGAGGCACGTTTTCTCCCGTCCCTTGTCCCTTCTGCACGCCATCCCCAAGACCAGCACACCTGCTCTACCATGCTCCATGCACCGTGACACCAGGCCTCACAGACTCAGAGACAATGAACTCGGAAACCGCAAGTCAGATAAAGCTTCTTTTCTTAGAGTCGAGTTCTCAGGTGTTATTTCAGAGTGACAGGGCACTGCCTAACATGACTGTAGGCATAGGTGGAAATAGCTCGAGTTGTGTGTAGAAAGCAATACTGTAGAACTGGAATGTGAGCTGACTAAAGCCCAGAGAGGATAATTTTAAGAAAAGTGAACAAAAAAGTAGAGAAGAGGAAGAATGCAGTCTCAAAGATGGGAAGAAGGGAGAATTTGAGGAAGGTAAATGTGGTCAACTGTGTGAGGGTTTTTTTTCCCTAACCATAATTTTATAGTTTTTCTAACTATAATCATCACGATTGCAAAACCACTGGGCTTACTAGTTGAGCAATTAGACATAAGAAAGAGCAATTTCATTTTAACCGCTAGGTGAAATTAGCAATGATATTATCCTGTCAAATTATTTTGTACATTAAGAAAGAGGAGAAAAACAAAGAAAGACATTTTTTGTCTGAAAGGAATAGGAAAACGGTGACGAGAAGCAGCGTGAGGGGCAGAAAGAGTGCTACGTAGCAGAGAGCCCTGAGCATATGCAGCAACAGAGAGAGGAGAGAGGCAGAGGAGAGGCGCGATATGCACACAAATGGCGGAGGCAGCCCCCAGGGTCACCTGAGAAGAAAACAGAGCGAGCGGCCACAGCCAGGCCACAGTGCTCCGCCCTCGCCTGATGCCGGTGGGGCACGGGAAGGCAGAGGCATTTTGATCCACAGCACCAGGGAATATCTCCTACAGAAGACTCCTTGTCTGACAAAGTCTGCCCTTGATTTCAAAGTGGCTTTAAATTTCAAAAATACCCATGGACTGTGCCATACCGGAAGCTTAGAGGGAGAAAATGTTGGGATTGACTTTGGGGTCTGTGTTCTGCAGAGGATTACTCTGGTTACTGTGCCACAAGGAAAGCTTTTAGAGCCTTCTCAGAAATGACCTTTCCAGAATCTTACTTTGGGATATGAATAGAGTCAGAAGACTGTTAGCTTCCTGGTAGAATCCTTCCCATGGAATATTACTAAACTTAGAGGAAATGTGTAGCCCCTGTAAGGCACTTGACCTGGTGCTATCCCATCGTTATGGTGAACAGTTCCTGGAAGGAATGACCATCCTCACTCAGAACAGAATAACATCTGGGAATTCAGATACCAGAAATATTTTCTTCAGAAGATTTTTAAATCAGTACAAGTGGATATAAAAATACCATCCATTTACAAGTTATGGATCACCTTCAAGTTTACTGCTGGTCTTTTGTCTGAACCCTGAATCAACAGAAACCACATTTGGTCTCCAGTCTATGACTCTGATACATGGAGACATTGTAATTGCTCCACATCCCTGAGTAATCATTTTGTGATGGGTTTATTGCACCTCTGCCTTATCAGGCCATGGCACTGTTACGGACCTTGGTGATAAATTACCCTTTAGAGAGGGATAAGACAGTGCCACTTTAACAAGTGCAATAAAGCACTTTTTATACTGGGAGAGTTCAGTGCATTTTCCATTCATCATACACCCTCCATGATTTTACACAGATTTTACAGTGTTGATTAGCTCATTAGTGGGGTTAATTGGATACATTAACTGGCAGAATTACAGCTTGACTACGAACCAGAGGCTGCAGCATTATAAATGACAGACAAACCACAGACATGCATGGCCAGCCCAAAGGAATTCTTCTCTTTGATTAACTTTCATTAGATTTTAATTCTTTCCTCCTCCCCCCTCCTATAATTGACTCCAGTGAAGATTTACTGTGGATTAGATAAGTGAATAGATGGTACACATTTTCAGTTCTTTTTAAACATCACTTTTGTTGAGAATAATAAGGAACAGTATAGTTTAGGAAAGTGATAAATAGTCTACAAGAAAACAAGAAATGATTGTTGTCCTAAAATTCAATAAATTATCCTCTGACAAGAGCTATGCTTTTGCTGAATCCTTAATAAACACAGTAAAATGTATTATTCTTTCACAGGTTATGCACAAGAATTATATGGAAATCATTTTAAAATACAGACTTTTAAACTCTGCCATAAATCTATGTATTGATCAGCTCTCCTTTTTTTGAGAAAAATACATGCAGAGGGATTTATTTGCATCGGCTTCAGAGATTTAAGTCCATGGTCAGCTGATGGTAGGCAGTGACCTGTGGTAGTGGTGGTGGGGGAGTTAGCAGAGGAATGCTGTTCACTTTGTGGCAGCCAGAAGTAGAACACAGGAGACGTATGAGAAAGGAAGCGGGTGGGGACCCAGTATGTACTCCAAGTTTATGCTTCTATAATCCCCCCGGCACATTCAGAGTGTGCGTTACTGAGCCCTAAGTGGGTGCTAAGCCAACTACCTTCACAGTTATGCTTAACCGTCATCACTTTCTACCCCTTGACAGCTTGACACCCCAGTGTATTTCCACCATGCTCTATTCCCACTTAAAGATAACAGGTTTAAAGCTCCACCTAACATGACACAACTACCCTACATAAAACTGAAAACACAATTTCTAATCATACTCCACGCTTTCAATTGTTCCAGCATTGCTCAGAAGTAAAAATTCAAAGCCTCTTCTGTGAACTCCTATAGCAATCAAAATATTACATTTTCTGGAGAATACTACATTCCTAAAGGAAAGAATAAGAGGTAGAAAAGAATAGGACCAAAGCAAGACCAAAACCCAGCTGGGCCAGCACTGAGGGTTATATCTCCACGTCCGGCGTCTGTACCATGTGATGACACCAGGTGAGTTCCAAAGTTCTTGGATAGCCCTGTCCCTACACCTGGCGTCATAGCTCCGCCAGCTCTTCCCTGGCCTGGCTGTCCGTGCTGACCGCAGTTTTCCTACCCTAAGACTCGGGGATCTCTAACTCTCTGTGGTCTCTACTCACCTTCACCCTAATTCCCACAGCCACATGCACTCCCCTCTCCGTGCCGCATGACTTGGTCCCTCCAGCCTTCCTTTGTAATCTGTGACCTCAGATTTTGCATTCTACATGCCTAAAATCCACACTGCATAGACAACACTAAAGCATACCTACAATAAGAGCTATGAGTGGGTCTTAATGGACCATGGCAACAGCACCCTCGGAATACCTAGATAGATGAGCACAGTTTCATGTATCCAGTTCCCTAGGAGACCCTTCTCAAGTAAGAGTCCCAGAGCCACGCTCCACAGTGGAGCGGTCATTTATCTGTATGCTGGCACTGTAATAGGAGGGGTCTTGCTGATCCTTTAGGTGGCTCAAGGTTCCTTCTGCTTGCCCTCATTCAAAGTACCTGGTGTCTTTTTAATGACACTGAGCTTTTTAGCAACCTTACCTCCTTTGGCTCCAATATTGCAGGTGCTTTTTTTCAGACCAAACTTTAAGTATTTCAGACTTTTCTGCTCTGCTTTTTTGTGCCTGATTCCTACTATTAAAACAACTGGAGAAAAGCAGCAGTTGTGCTGATGCCCGTAGAGAAACATCGGGCTGCCTCGAACCCTCTCTGCCAAGTCAGGCGGTCCTCGCTCTTAGACAGCCATCCCTGAAGTCTCAGGACGTGGGTAAAGTGTGGACAAGTCTTTGCCAGAAAGTGACACACACAGGCTCTGGTTCGTTCCTGAGCACCTGTACCTGAAACCCCAGGAGCCTGGCTATCAATGTCCACGCTTCTGTTATTACATCAGTCTTCTGACATCCGGCCAGTGCTGCCCACTGGACTCCGCTAGCAGCACTCCAGAGTTTTTCTAGCTTATATGTAGGAACCGTTATAAACTTTTCCTGCAAACCAGTTACAAATGTTTCTGAACCTCATCGTCAGGCATAGTCACAGCAATGGTCCATCTGTGCGATAAGGAGTCTTTGCGTCGACCACCCTTACCACTGCCGTGAAAAGTGCCCATTACCCGCACTGAGAGGAGGAGGCTTTACTTGGCGCAGGGTCTCAAAGGCTTTGGTCTATGGTTGGCTGGGAGCAAGGCAGAGGCGCTGCGGCACTGGGCCTCGGAGAGGAGTGCTGCTCCTCTCACAGCAGCTGGAAGGAAAGCGCAGGAGGTGGGAGCCAAGAGGAAGGGCCTGCACCACACAAGGCGCAGAGCCCAAGGGCACAGCTTCCTGACCCCGCAGACACACTCGGAGGCAGGCAGGGAGCCAGTCTACTTGACAATTAAGCTAAACCACCACACCTTATTAAATAAGAACTGCTAGAAGAAGGTCCATAAAATGCCCCAGGTCAGTCTTACAAAGTACATTTGGCACCATGGTTAAAACAGCATGTCTGTTTGCTTTAAATACTTAGCAGAGTAGAATATTTAGTTAATTAACTGACTTCAGTGGATATGTGAACATTTGGAGAAAGGTCAACACCCTTTTAAGATATAAACTTCTCTACAACACTTTTTCTCCCCTACTTTCTTCCTTTTTAAAATTCTGCTCTTTGCTATTATTTGGTATGAAAAGTACTTTTTAGTTGTCTTTCTTTCTGAGAAATTGTACCTTGCTCACTGAGAACTCTACACATGGAGCGGGTGACTGCTTATGTCCGTAATTTAGGGTCACATAAGATAGCAGTCAGCAGTGGAAAAGTGTGGGTCCAGCAGCACAGGACCTGATTGGCATAGTTCGCCCTTTTCCATATGGACTGGACAGATTAGAAGGCTCCAGCTTCGCTGGACCTCCACTCACAACTGCTACTTTAAAAATCAGTCATTGCTCTTGTACAGCAGTGCTGTGAAGGTTAAATAAACTTTGCCTGATCATAGGTGTATTTGTGAGAATGGTGTGAGTTGGAAAGGAGAGTCTAGCCAAGGAGCTGACTCTCAGAGCAGAGGAGATAGAAAAGTGTGTCCTAGGACAGCGTGCGAATCTTGGCCAGAAGATCAGGATGGTGGCATGAGGGGCCCCGAGGCAGAGGAAGCTGGCCACGCCCTTGCTACTGCCTTGCAGGCACAGCATGTGTGACACTCACGGTGAAGGCCAATGCTCAGTGAGAGGCCCGGAGACACAGCAGTGCCTTGCAGTAGTAGATCAAAAAGGCATAAGAATAATGTGAAGAACAAGAAGAAATAAACTGAAATTTATGTGAGTTTTCTGAGAGTTCTCAGAATTTATGTGAGTTTCTCAGAGTTCTAGAAAAAGGAGAGAAAATGGCATATTAATGGGCAGGAGAAAGAAATACTGGAAAACTTTACTCAGATACACATGGACATAACTACTCACAAGTTACTATGTGATGTGAACTTTGTTACGTGATTTAACTGAGCTGAACCCAATATCTGCAACCACGTTGACTCCTCCTTCCTGAATTTTGCACTTGGTTTTGATTCCAGATCATGATCAAAGTTTAATTTTGTCTAAGAAGTGTATCTCAAGATTAAAGGTTGCTACTGAGATTCCACCATGACAGGCCAAAGCAAACATCCCAGTGGTGCCGATGAGTGAGAAGGGACACTTTTAAGACACATTGTGGCTTTTGTGAATGAAGCACAAGTTTGAGGAGTCCAAGACCCCAGGACATAGCGGCTCACACTCTGCACAATGACTCTTTTTTTTTTTTTTTTTTTGCGGTACTGGGGATCGAATTCAGGACCCTGCGCTTGCTAGGCAAGCGCTTATTCCACTGAGCTACATCCCCAGCCCTACACAGTGACTCTTGTATTGGAGTATTTTTATGTTTGGCACATTGTCAGTTTCTGTTTTAAAAGACATTATTGACTTTTATTGATGATAATGGCCAAAAATATGACAATGGTGCCTGTTCAAATTTAAGAACTGAAGAGTGTCTAAATGCATGCATCAAAAGAATCTATTCTGCGCAGTGAGAGCTAAATAAAATATAATTTTAGGGCTCTTCCTGTTCCACCGGGTCTCTCCTGTCTATGCTTCTGTAACTGCTGTCTGTGCACCTTTGAGGTATTGTGCTTATTTCCCTCCTGCTGTAGTTATTTGCGCACCAACTACGTCATCCTTTGTAGATGATCTACTTCCAGAGAGCAGATACCAGATATAACACATACAAAACAGTCCCAGAGCTAATCACTGTAATTTTCATAATATACAGAAAGATCTGTTGAAGACAAAGAGTGAACCAAGCTGAACACAATTTGAGACAGACACTGACTGCACCTGCTTTCAAAGTTCATACAGTGTACCCAACAGATCTCACAGCTTGAAGCAGAATTTGTGAATATACATTAGAATCAGATTAAATATTTTTATATCAGCAGAGTCTAAAATGACTTGGAAACAAAGGTCATTAAATGAATATTGTGAAAGGTATTCAAAGAGACAAAAATATTTTATTGACTATATTGTAGGTTACTTTGAACCATCATGACAAGTAAAAATACCTTGGAGGAAAATAGACTAGACCTAAATTGAAAAAAGTATTGAAATGAAATCATAAAGTGAACAGTGTATGTTCAAATATGCAAAATATAGGAGGGAAGAGTGCTCTAATAGTGTTCTGGAAAGCAGCTGACAACCAATGAGCACTAAAGAATAGGGGGGAGGTTGAAAATACATTTTGAATATGAAGTGTCTCACCTTTTTATTCTCTAGCCACGTATTCTGAAAAGCCTGTCTTCCTCACTGAGCTTAGTGTCAAAGCCAACCTCCCATCACAGGAAGAGCATCAGGGAAGGAAATCCCACAGCTAAGGACTGGAAATCATCCTGTTGCTGGTACTGACTCTAGAGCTGGCTGGCACTTGGGAAACATGCATTCAAAGTTTGGGGTGTGTACTGGACAGGTCTGACATCCTTTGGTTTTACTAAGTGCACCCTTTTCTCTTCATCCTAGGTTCCAAGTCTCAGTCTCAGGATGCTCAGTCAGAGCTGGCATTGTTAAAAACCATCACCGGCCCTTTCTCTCCAGGTTCAGAATCTATTCCATGCTCATTGGTAGCTGTTGGCAACAATGACTTACTAATACTTATACAACATTAACATGATGCATGCATGCCCATGACAGTATCAAGACTCAGACTGGTAAATTAAATTCCTAATCTAAGTGTCATTTATTCAGAGAACTTGCCTTTTTCTTTGGACAGCTCCACTGTTCAGCACACATTTCATCCCATACAAGATACTGCGCTATATTTTTTGCAAGGATAAATGTATCTTTCTATCCCAGATATGACCAGCAAACAGAGATTAGCAATAAAAATAAAACCAGATAGACCTATGTACAATACTAAGTCAACATCTACAATGGAATCAAAATTCAATATGCTACGTGTATTAGCTTCCAAAAGCACATATGCTGACCTGGACTGTATATGGAGTCCTTTGCCTGAGTTAAGTAGTTTAGCCAGTTTGAGTGTAGTCCTCAAGTAGTTCAGTCATAGGTGAGTTAGTCATAGTATATCATTTAGTTAGAGTAGAGGTTGATCACAGTACAGCCAGTAAAAATAGAGTTTATCGATGGGTGTGTGCATGTGTGTGTGTGTGTGTGTGTGTGTGTGTGTGTGTGTGCTTTTACTACATGATGCATATGTCTAAACCCAGGATAGGAGCCAGATTCCACGTTGGTCACCAAGTCTGGTGTACTGGGGGTGTGTGCCTGAATGACTGCATGGAGAAGGCACCTGATCCTGAGTTTGCACTCAATATGAAAGTTCCAGGCTGAAGTTCTAATACTTGCCCTGGTGTGGAGCTGGGGACAGAGTGACAGAGTGCACATGCTGCACTGCAACTGCCTCTTAGGATAATAATAAATTGGGCCCAAGAAATATGACAGGAGTGGTAGGGGTGAAGGGGGAGGGAGACTTTTACACAACAAAACTTTCATTTCTTTCACTGAATTATTTCAGAAATGTAACTAAAACAAGTCCAAGTATGAAAATATTAAACATAGCTATTTTATTGTAAATCCCTACATTAAGGTGATTGTAGTAGTAAATATAGCTTGATATAAAGGAACTTTAGTTTCAAAAGCACCTATGATACTGCATATGTGATGAGCTTGATTTGGAAATACAAACAAACTGAGAAACCCTCACCCTCATGAACTGAAAAGGTGCTATGGGTCACAAATGGTGCCAGCCCCAGAGTGTAAAAACCTTGATACCAACACTTACAGTTAGTGAAACCTGGTACTTGAGAGTGTTATCTGTATGGCCATTTATACATTTGCAGTCTTTGGGGACATAAATTAGAACACCCAACACAGGTAGGTAATAATTCAGTCTTCAGACCAAACAGCCACCCCGGTGTTCTCACATGGAATTGCGAACACCTCTGTCTTTCATTGCTGGCTGGTTACTTCCCTGGATTACAGTGTTTCTTGGAGGCTGCTCATGAATGAACAATTTTTTTTCTCTTTCCAGACACATAAAAACTCAGGCAGATATGTTCAGTTATGCAAGTAAATTCTACTTTCTCTTTATCTCCAGAAAGTCATTGGAGGCATGATTATGCAGCACCTGCCAAGATATTATCGGCTGCTTCTTTCTCTCAGATGTGGTTCTGATGACCCCGATTGTCCCAGAAGAAGGGAAGTGATTAGGTAGTTGTGGCCTCTCTCTGGAAGGCAAGTGACGAGTGAGGCTTATGTGCACTACAGCTGTTCATGTGGGCGTGAAAAACGCCCTACTCCACAGACCCTTGTCAGAAACGGCACACACTCTGCATATGAACCAGGATTTTACCCTCCTGCAGATGGATTCAGGCCTTCCAAATGTCCAACCTTTAAATACTCTCCACTATCTTTCCATCTGAACTAAATACGTTTTCAGGGTAAGTTAGCACATTTTGTTGTGTTAATCGTATTGATCTTTTATTCTGTCACCTCATGGTGCAAAACATTTTCTTCATCGGAGTATAACTAAGTGCTGAATATTTCAGGCTTTGACATAGGACCTGCCGCCTCCCTCACTACCTACATGTGCCTTAACCCTTTCATGGCAGCTCACAGCGGTTACCATGGAGTTCAGTTCTATTATGCCTCAGTGGAGACCACGCGTCCTGCTCATGCAGCGCTCCACAGTCTCACTTGATATACAGCTGTTCTCATATCTGAATCTTTTCTCAACGTGTCGGCAGTCTCCCTTACATTCACATGTACGTAAGCTGGGTTTTCTTTACCACATAGAGTCTCCTCTGATCTGATCATTTTGCAAACTGCTGTGGAGATTCACATCCACCATTCTCTGTGCACCTGGATTTGACTTTCTGTTCTGCATCTGCCAGCCTCTGTATTTCCCAGAGCAACATTTGTCCAGTGGAATATCCCAGTGTGCTGTTAGCGGACATGGAGTGCTGTTGTGCATTGTATCTCTGAAGTCCCTCTCTGTTAACTGGCGGCTCCCTGACTGCAGGGTAGGGATACATTTAGGCAGCATCCTTCCGTAAATGGAAGCCCTTTCATGCACAATTCAAGGACAGCTGAGGCTGCCAGTTGCTGCCAAGCCACGGGATATGTTGTCTTCCTTCCTGAGCTCTCCGAAAGGCATTCACACAGTTATAAAACAGCCTTTTTAATTTTTTACTACTTTCGTTTGACTGTGTCCCCTGTTTCTTGCTGCTGGAATATTGCTGGCTCTGTGCTCTGCTCCACGCTCACCTGTAGCCTCCAGAACAGAAGATGCAGAAACAGCTCCATGCACACTCGGCCACTCTATGTTTGACAAAGAGGCCAGACAACTTCACTGGAAGAAAAGTAGCTTCTCTAATAAATGGTGCTAGACAAACTGGCTTTCCACATGCCAAAGACTACAACTAGATCCATGTATATCACCATGCACTAAATTAAAGTCAAACTGGATCAAAGATCTAAATATTAAAGCAGAAACAGTAAATCTACTGGAAAAGAAAGTAGGTTAAAATCTTGAAGACATACGGGTTGGCAGAGAGTTCATGAACAAAACCTAAACGGCATGTGAAACACTTCCAAGAGCCAATAATTGAGATCTAAAACTATTAAAAAGCTTTTGTACTTCAAAAGAAGTCACCAATAGAGTAAAAAGACAACCTGCAGAGTGGGAAAACATTTATCCATCTGTCCTTCAGACCAACGGCTTATATCTAGAACATATAAAGAATTGAAAAACTCAAATCCCCATATTCAATCCAAAAATGGACATTTGAGATGAAGAAATACAAATGGCATGATAAAAATGAAAAAAATGGAATGAAAAAATATTCAACATCATCGGTCATTTGAGAGATGAAAATTAAAACAACACTAAGCTCTTATCTCACCCCAGTAAGAATGGCCGTCATCAAGAAATCAACCAACAACAAGTGCTGGAGGGGCTGTGGGGAGAAAGGAAACTTTTCCACTGTTGGTGGGAGTGTCGATTGGTGCAATCATTGTGGAAATCAGTCTGAAGAGTCCTTAAAAACTAGAATTGGAGGTCCCATTTAAACCCAGTTATTTTCCCCTTCTAGTTATTTTCCCAGAAGAATTTAAGAGATCATATCAGAGCAATATATGTGCACCCATGTTCATAGCAGCACAATTTGTCATTTGGAAGCAACTCAAATGCCCATCAACTGAGGAATGGATAAGAAAAATGTGGTATTTTAACAGAATGAAATATTTCTCAGCTATAAAGAAAGATAAACTCGAGGCTTTTATAGGTAAATGGGTGCAAGTAGAAACCATGCCCATAAGCAAAATAAGTCTGACTCACATGTGTAAACACCATATTGCTGCCTTAGTATAAGAACTTGAAAGAGTAAATGAAATCCAAAAAGTACAATAGATATTGTGAAAGGGAAAGAAACTACTTGATAGGAAAGAACAATTGGAATGAGGGAAAGAAGAAAAGAAAGAAAGAAGGGAAATATATATATTATATATTTTTTTATATATGTGTACAAACAAGATAGCTAATATTATTGTACTACTAATTTCTATTGCTTTATTGAAAGAAAGAGTTAATGTTTGATCAATCTTGTGTGGCTATATCTGGTGAGCTGAGCAACCACTTTGAAGATAACAATAACAAGATAACCATTGTTCATTTCCTATCATCTTGTTTTGAAATTCTGTATCATTTTTATAGTTTTTATGTTTTGTTTTGTCTTTGTTTTGTTATTTTGGTTTTTTCTCTTTAAATAACAAAGAAAAAATATATCTAAATATTAAGACAGAAACTCTGAATCTATTGGAAGAGAGAATACGTAGAACTCTGGAAGACATAGGCAGAAGCAAAAACTTTATGAACAAAACCACAATCACATAGGAATCACCACAAAGAATTAACAACTGGGGTATCACCTTATTAAAAAGCTTGCACAGGAAAAGAAATCACCAATAATGTAAAGAGATAACCCACAGTGTGGGAAAAAATTTTGTCAGCTGTTCCTTAGACAAAGGACCAATATCTGGAATATATGAAGAACTCATGAAAACCAGACTCCCCCAAATTGAAGATAAATTCCAAAAATGGCCATATGAAATGAACAGACACTTCTCAGATGAAGTAGAAACAGGAAATACAATGATGTTTTACAATGTACAATGTTGCACAATGATGTTGAAAAAATGTTCAACATCATTAATCATTCAAGAGATGCAAATTTAAACAATGCCAGATTCCATCTCACCCCAGAAATAATGGGTATTATCAAGAAATCAACCAATAATAAATGCTGACAGGACTGTGGGGTAAAATGGATACTTCTTTACTATTGGCAGGAGTGTAGCCTGATTTAGCCACTGTGGAAATCAGTTTGAAGATTCATTCATAAATTAAAACCAGAGGCTCCATCTGACCAAGTTATGTTCCTTCTTGGTATCCCCCCGAAACAGTTAATAGAATCACAGCACATCCATGTATGTGCACCCGTGTTCACAGCAACACAGTCTGTAATAGCTCCATCTTGGAAATAGCCCAAGTGCCCATCAAGGGCAAGGCATGGATAAAGACGATATGTTTTTTAAATACAATGCAATAGTATTTTGCCATAAAGAAGAATAAACTTGAGACATTTCTAGGCAGATGGATGCACCTTGAGGCCATGCTTTTAAGTGAGATAAATCATAGACACAGATCTAAATATTACATTGTCTCTCTTGTGTGAGAAACCAAGAGTGAATAAGGAGCAAAACAGAGGATAACTATCAGGAAGTAGGAAGAACCTGTAGAAATGGGAGGGAGAACAAGGGAGAGGAAGGTGGAAGGAAAGGAGAAGCAAAGAATAGAAGGAAAACATGGAAACAAGGCTTTTGTAATAGGGAGGGGAGGGAGGGCTGAAGGGGGAGGGTAAGGAGGCGAAAGAGAGGAGCCAGGTAATAGCATGTACGGGTACAAGTGCCCCGGGATGAATGAACTCATTGTGTGCACCAAACTTGTACCATTAAAATTAATTAAAAGAAGAGGAAAAAGAAATCAAATTGACCCAGGTCCTAGATCCATCAGATGAACATGGAATAAAATGACATGTACTCCATTTCCATCACACAAGTGAGTGATGAGAAACCCGGTAAGATCTGCGGACTGCGCACACGGTGACGTCCTGGCGGAGGCTCTGCACAATAGTTCGATAGTTTCACAGCTGTGGAAATCAGGTACTAATTAGTGTACAGGACGATGATGTACTTCTCATACATGTACAATTATGTCATAGTTTTTGAAAGTAGTTAGGTTGTTAGTTAATCTAAATACCAGCAGGATGAACTCTTGTTTTTCACTTTCAGGTAGATGGAGTTAATCTGATGTCAACAGCCCCATGTTGGGCCACGGGTATAGCTTAGTGGCACAGTGCCTGTCTGACAGGCAAAAGGTCCTGAATTCAATTCCCAGTACCCAAAAAATAAAGGGTCACATGCTGGGAAGGCGGTTACCAGCCAGCTCCTCTTCCTAACTCATGGAGTCAGCTCTGTGAGATGGTGCCTTAGCTGCTCCCTGTGTAATGCAGATGTGGTGAGTCATGTGGCGAGAGGCTTTCCATGGAAGGAAACCCCTAACTGAACTACAGAGAGGGGAGGAAGCATGCTAGGTATCAGGAGAAGAGAGCAGGAGGGGCGGAGGCAGGGCAGACATGGTGGAAAGGTGGGCAGCAGACAGGTCACCTAAGACCTTTTAGAGGACACTCAAACATTTGAAAATTTCCTACAACTGAGAAGTAGATGGCCCAGGTTCATTGCCAAGTGGGAAAGAATTCTACTGCCTAAGGGATTCTACCTCTTATTGCTTTTCTGTAGGGTGACTACAAAGATGTGGACACTTGGGACTTTACTATATGGTTGTCAATTTTGTGCTCTCAATCAAATCCTTTTTAAATTATAATGTATTTCATCTTGTATTTCATTTTTGACATCCTGGAAATGATTTCAATAAAATGCATTTGTTTTCCAAATGTAAACTGAAAAATATCTTAATGTAGTACTTCATGTTTTCTTCTTTATGTTTTAATTTTTCCAATCAAAAGAAGGAACATTCCAGTCTGAGCAGGAACAGCTGAATGTTTACCACATAACAAGTGGTTCATATTTCTTCCTAATACATTTTTCTCCATATTACTATGGTAACAGCCAGGTGGGTTGCTGTTTGCAAAACATCCGTGGTGCTGATGTTTTCTGTACAGTCCAGTTACCACTTGTCAGGGACTTTTTGGGTGTGCTGACTTCTACAGAGCCAGTTTAAGCGACTGGCTATAATTTTGCAGAACATGGGTCCATTTATAGATAGATTTTTAGTAGGATAAGGTGGATTTCTGTGCTACCTCAGTTTATTATAAAGCCAAGGACTTAACTTCTAGATAAATTAGTTTTATGTATCTAGGGACAGCTGGCAAAATTAGACAGCCTCATGTTGACAGAATTGATAATGGAAATTTTATTCTGAGGCGTTCTCTTCCATCATCCTAGTTAAATTAAATTGAAGAGGTAAATGTTTTTACCAATTATTAAGTAAACATAGTGGGATATGTTAATTATCAACCTGAATATCATTGTATCACAGACATGGCCTATATACAAGCTTTCTCCGTGGTCATCATCATGAACAAGCAAATGAACATAGGCCGCTGAACCTTCTCTAAGACACAAGATTAAATTTAGTATTAGTTCTACTATTTCTAAGTGAATTAAAACAATTAACATCTTTTGTCATAACCACTTTCACTTTATGTCCTTAGGAAGAAGCCTATTTTATTAACATTCATTGCAAAACCACCAAGCTGCTTTTGGGACGATCCTGGCAAGCTCTTTGTGGAAGAAGCTCTTCCGGCTAAACAGGTGCAAGAAAAGGGGAGTTGCTGCAATTGAGTACAAGTTTAGAAATATTTAAAGACGGCGTAGAAAAGGTAGAAATCGTGTCAGCCCAGGTCGTAGGGCAGCTGCAAACTCCATCCGGCAGTACTTTAATTAGGACTGAAACCCTTCTTTCTCGAGCATCTCCACCCCGAAGTCCTGGAAAACCCCCGCCGTCCTCCTCTACGCATCATTTTTGTTCACCAGCCTCAGGCTTCCGGGCTTTGTAGCTTTTCCAGAATCACACAGAACAGAAGTCTCTCAAGATAATTGAGCCCAGACAAATAACCAACACATGTCTAATTTGCTTTTATTGTTCATTATGTCTCATTTTATTGAAATACTACATTACACACACACACACACACACACACACACATGCATACAACACATACATAAACTTCTGTCATACGATTCACTCCAAGATGTCTTTGTCTATAAAATGGACCCACTTAGAATTGCAAGTGATCACACTGAGCTATCAAAGACAGATGATGTGCATCTGACACCCACAAAGACCCGTGCGCCGAAGCTTCTCTTCTGCAATCCGGTGTATCTAGCGTCTGATGGGCTTATTGAGGACTCAAAACAAAATTATTTCCTAAAATCCCATGTGGTGGAAGTAAAGTGGAAAGACTAAACTTCTGATCCAGTCCTCTACTCTGCTGCCTTCCAAGAAACTAATTTTCTAGTCCATTAGTCACAGCTCGTGAGTTAGTGTAGAGCCTGACCCTCGGCCATCACTCCTTTTAAGCAGAGTAGAAAAGCAAATGCAACGGTTGAAGTTTTTGCCTAATCAGAGTTTTTTTACCCTGAGGGACTTGCTGTTAATGTGGCTGTAATATGCCAGTTGTCTCTTTTATTGCTGTTGTCTGCATGTTTTGAGTCATCTGTAATTTGGGCAAGAGGTTTTTTATTTCTTGATAAATGATCCAAGGCCATACCTTGAGTTTAGTGGCTGGCAGTGGGGAAGTGTGTGCGTGCATGACGCCCAAGGAAGAGCTATGTGAAATGCAGAAGCCACTTAGGCCTCGTCACATGTGTGCATCTGGCTGGAGCACTGAGGGGCTGGTGCACCCCCTCTTCACCAATGAGTGGGGTAAGGTGAGGCTCGTGTTGCCATCTCGGCTGGCTCAGTTACCTGCTGCACTGAAAACTAGCTTGCTGCTACCCTGAGAGCCCCACGGTGATCCACAACCTGTTCCTCCAGCATCTGTAAATCCTTCTGGTGGGAGCTCTAACCCATTCTAGGTTTCTCAGATTTGAACACATGCTGCCTTGTAAATGAGAAGAGCCCACTTTCTTCTGTAGAAAAATCCCACTGTCTTCTATCAGACAAGTCACACTGGAATATTTTCAAGGAATTTGAGAATCTCGGATTCTCCAAATGCTCCTTGTCCTCCTAAACATTGTGATCAGCCTCAAAGTTTTTACGGAGAAGCCACTTGTCAATAAAGTCCAATGATTCTTACAAGCAATCTCATTATATTCTTTTCATCAGCAACTGCAGCAGTAATGTGTTCTTTCATTATGATCACAGAGTTCAAAATGATAAAATATTGAAATGTTTACTTGTTTTAAAAATACTGAGTGAACTCAAAAGAAACCTTGACTTTGTTGTCCAGAGTATTTCTCATCTTCTGTGCATTGGTCTATCTTAGCAACTGTTAAGAGTCACAGATTTTATCAAAACAAATGTTGTGCTATGAATGCACATGGAATAACTTGATTAACTGAGAGATTGCCACTGAAGGGTATGGCTAACTTTATCTCATCCAGGAAATAAACCAACAGTTCAATTACATTCACCCAACCTGAGTTTGGTGACTTCTTAACCAATTCCAAGTACCACATTCTTTTTTTCAGCAGTTTCTCTGTGACACCCATCTTTGCATCACTTACAATATTTTCTTATAAGCAACACTCTGACCTCTAGCAGCCTAAACATAGTGGGAAGTAAAGGAAAGCTAAAAGGATTTATTTTAAGAATTGTGTAGCTCTAAAAGTCAAAATTATAAATAAAATCTCACCAATGGCAAAAATCTGGAAAAGCTGACTACCTGAGGAGCAGAGATTTGGAGGGTATCTCTCTGAAATGATTCAAATAACATTTCACTTCCAACCCCTTTCATGTGGTGGATTGAGAATTGGTGGTCAACTTGTAACAGCCACTGAACTGAATCGGCCTGGTGCTGGGTGTGGGAGGCCCACCTGAGGATTGCTGCCAACAAAATTAAAAGGAGAACTGAAGAAGAAGAGGTGCTGTTATGGGGATGCTGGTTCTCCTGGTGCTGCTGGTTCTCCTGGTGCTGCTGGTTCTCCTGAGGAGCTTTCTATCCTGGCTTTCCTGATATAAATGCGGCTGTTCTCATAGGCACAGGAGATCCAGCCTGCTTTGTTGCTGGTAAGGGCTATGGTTCACTTTGGTGAAGTTCTGCTCCTTACTTTGAGCATTGATTTCTGGTTCTGGATGGGAAGATGGTGCTCTTGAAGCTCCTGGAGAAGCTTGTCATGCTGGCTTTCCTGATATGAACTCAGCTGCTCCTACTGTCAGAGGAGCTTGGGACATTGTTCTCACTGAGGATGGCTGTGGTAACTTCCAGGGGAGCTCTGATTCTTACTTCGAGCATTGCTTTCTGGATCCAGTGCAGATCCCTCAGCTTGCCAGCACAGATCCTCTATCCCACTGGCAGACTTTCTAGCAGCCACCACTGACCTTTGGACCTACCCAATGCATATCCATGAAACAGACCTGCATAAAACATTCCTGTGGTCTCTTAGCTTGCAAGTGGACTCATACAGGACATTGCCGTGGAATCCAGGCCCTCAGCAGTATTATTTGGGTCTTTATTGTAGGGACAGATTTCCTACACTCTTTGTACTTGACTCTTAGGGTGACTACTATAAAATAATACTATAAATTATGTGTCTTGTATTAAGTTATTCCCCTTGCAAACCCTGAGCACAACAATACCTATGTAAGCCTGCAAAAGAGATTACAGATCAGGCCGTGGCCCCTTCTATGACCATGGATCACCAGACTCACTATCCCCAGCAGCCATAGAAATGTTCCTCCCCAAAGGAATGTTGATGGGGAAGATGGTACATTTGAATCCAGGGACCCCATTCTTAATAACCGGGTACAGCCTCATTAGGTAAAGCCAATGACATAAAGTTCTCAAATCAAAGAAATTTTAATAACCAAGGAACACAAATGCATTTTAAGAAGTACATATTTTCTTGTGTGGTGGTCCTGGCCTGTAATCTCAGCTCATGGGAGGCTGAGGCAGGAGAATTGCCCTGAGTTCACAGCCACCTCATGTGGTGAGATGAAGACCAATCTGTACTACATACTATATCTCAATAAAATTAAAGAGGAAGAAATGACATATTCAACTAGAAATCAGAGTTCCTCAGTTGTTGAGAACAATGTGGCAAGTGGTAACACTCACACAATGTTTAAATTGAAAGCTGCTTATGACCAGAACTGTTCTCATCTCTGAGAAACAGAGCTGTACTAGCTGAGATCTTTCTTCTCTTTGCCATATTATACGGCACTTTCACCAGAGCTGTATACAATGAGAAAAGGCGGACATCTGCAGGCCCTCTAGCACTTCAGGCCCAATATAGCTCAAAAAGACCAAATGGCCTTATTTCTCAAGGGCCTTTACTCAACTCAACTTGCTAGCTCTTCTACATAAGTATAATTCCCTTAGCCCATATTTCCAAGCCAAAAATCTTGGCTATTTTATCTTCAAACTATCTTTCAACAAGTTACTATCTCCATTTAAATATTTCAGACGTATCGCTCAGACTTCAGCGTTCCTTTTGCTCTACCCTTGCTTCCTATTTTAGTCCAGACTCTCACCTTGCTTCAGATGAAATAATCTGTTAAATATCATGGTCTATATCATCTTTATCCAGTCACACACAGATATGAATACATATATATAACCCACATATATTATATTATACACACACACTCACACATACATTTGGAGAATGTCTCGCCACATTTTTTTTTGGCTAAAAACTTCTGGTTCACCATTACATCTACTATGAAATCAAACACCTCTGAATGGTAGAGAAGGCAGGGAAACTGGCACCAAACTTGGTATCAATTTATTTCTTTGATTTTATGCCCAATTTAACCATGCCATTTTCTCTAAAAGCTTTGTCTCAGCAGCACTAACATTTTTCACTGTCCCAGACAGTAACTCAGTTATTCCTCAGTTCTGGGACTTTTACAAAGAGACAGTTCTCTGCGATTGGTGTCATTACTTGCATTCTCTGCTGCACTTGCTTGTTATTTTTCAGAATACAGCGAAAACATCACTTTCTCTATAAGTTTTCCCAACTCTCTCTGCTTACTCTGAAGATTTGCATTTTCCCTAACTGCATCTGAAAACTCTGGAAAAAAATAAATGCACAGGAAGCATGAAATTATTATTTTCATCACCATTATTACATTAATTTGTAGGAAACTGTTCCATAGCCAACTCCCGGAGCCACCTCAGGAGCAAGGACCCTGTATAGTTCATCTCCTGTGTAGCACTGCTTCTCGTTGTGTTTCTATTTGGTGGTCAGTACTTTTTAATAGAATAGATCATTAACTGAATCTTGTAAAACAAAACATGACACAAGAATCATAAAGAATTCTGATTTGTAATTATTTGGTACTTTCCTATCACCTTGTAGAAATATACAATTTTTTTCTCAGAGGATCAAGGAAAATTATTGATCTGAAAATGGCTCCACTCACTCATTGGATAGATTATTTTTATTTGTATTGAAAAAATCTAAACCTTTGTTTAGATTACATACCAATGTAAGAAGGGCTTTGGTTCTCACTCAAAAAATTAACACTGAATTGAATAATTTTAAGGTAGCATCTTCATTTAAAAGCTTGTATTACTCATTAAGATAAAGGTGTACCATTAACTTTTTTATGAAGAATATCTTTGGCTAATCAAGTGTCCCTTTAGACTTCTTACCAGAATGAAAGGAAACATCTAACATCTAATAGAAAGAGTTCTCACTAAAGTGTTCCTGGGCTGTTCAATCTCCAGTGTGTAGACACCCTCTGCACACTTCCTCATCTAATCCTGTAGCTGACCATTGTAAGCCAAATAGGTAATTTGTTGTATATTTGTATATCTTGTGTTAAAACTGTTTCTCTAGTAAACCCTGACTGATACAGATTTTGGTACCAGGAGTGGGGTCGTTGCTGTGACTATACATGACCATGTGGTTTAAGAGCCTTTGGAAATTGCTTGTGGGAAGAGTTTGGAAAGGTTCAGAGATGTCGCCTGAAAGAGATACACTAGAACAGCTTCAGCTCTTCTGTCTGGGAGATTCTGGTCAGAGCTAGGAAGACCAAAAGTCTTATAGAAATCCTGCCGGTAAAGACCAGGTTTGGAAGGTTTCTCTTGGAAAGAAGGACTGCATTGGTTGTTGGACTCCAGATGATGTATGTTATGGCCTGGCAGAAAGTTTGTCTGCATTTTGCTTGTGTCCAGAGACTTTGCCTAAGACTAAGATTAAGGGCTGCAGCAAACTGATTAATCTGGCAAAAGAAATTTCAAGGCAGTCGAATGTTGGGGCAGTGGCATGGCTATTGTTGGGGGCTTTTAGCCAGATTTATATGGACAATCAAGAGCAAAGAGCCCAGCAGGATGATTTAAAATGTTGTGAGTTTGGCCAGAAAGGAAGCTCCAGTAAAGCTGTGGACTACAAAGATAAGGCTGAGGAGCTCTCTATTGCTATGAAGGAACAAGAAAATGAAAAAGATGGCCTGAGGAAATCACAAGCAGCAAGTCTCCACCCTTTGCAGCCTCAAAACTGCAAAGGTGAAAGACCTTGCCTTGAGAAAGAAGCCAAAGAATGCCCTGTTCCAGAATGGCGGCAGCGGCCGCACCAGGTTCCAAAATGGAGGCGGCATAGAAAATTTGTTCCTCAGCATTGGGTTCAGTGTGCTCAGCGATCCAGGCACTCAACCCCTATGGCTAAGAGAGAGAAAGTTTGGCTACTGCTCCAGGTGGCAGCAGACCTTGGCATCATCCATGTGGCCCTGGCTGTAGGTCCAAGGAGAATGCAAGAATTCTGAGGTTAAAGGGGTTTCCACCCAGATTTCAGAAGGCCTGAGAGGCCAGGCAGTGTGCCCCTGAGAGGGCAATAGGTGAAGCTGTGAGTGTGAAGCAAGAGGTGCCCTGGAGACCTCAGAAGTTTAGAAAAGACAGGACCATGGATCATCTGAGGAAAGCTGCAAGTGGGGAGCAAAGTGGGCCTAAGAGAGAAGCTGTGGGAGCTGTAACCACCAGAAGTGCCGTAGGGGTGGACTCATGCCAGCTTTTTGGAGCTCACAATGTACGACATGTTGCTTCAGATGCTGGATGTGGAATTACAGGACACAATGTTAGCCCTGCTGGATTTTGGACTTGCTTTGGTCCCAATGCTCTATATTCCCCTGTTGGTGCCTTTTGGAATGGTAATGTTTATTTTGTGCCTTTAAATGTTGGAAGTGTTTAATTTTCATTTGTATGGGGAAAAAATGTTAGGGTTCTAATATAAGCCTGTCTTTGTATCTAGAAACTGGTTTAAAAGAAATGTGTCTGATTCCCAAGATGAAAAGGGGTAGAATGTTATGGTTGACACATTGTGTCAACTTGGGGAGTCTAGAGGTTTGGCTGAGTGATTCAGCCGGAAGCCAGGGTGCTTGCTGTGTATACATCCTGAGCCTGTGGAAGAGGAGGGCATGGAGACTGTGTGAGAGGTACACGGCCCCTGGGTGGGGGTAGGATGTTTACAAGGTAAGGGAAGGAAAGAGGCTGCTTGCAGCCATTCCTCCCTTTAGCTGGTTGGTTTTGCTGTGCTCTGCTGCTCTGAACAGTTTGCCCACTACCATGTGCCACTCTGCCTCAGAACCAGCCAAATATGGACTGAAACTTCCACAAACTGTAAGCTAAATAAACCTTTCCTTCCTTCATTTTGGGTGTTCGATATTTTGTCTCAGCAACGAGAAAAAATTAACCAAGACAATAATGTATGGAAAAAGTGCATTACCATTGTATATATTATATTGTGGTTATTGTGATGCTGGTGGGTTCTACGTCTCACTTTTAAACTTATGAAACTTTTTTTTGCAAGGTAGTAAAGAGCTTAGATTTCAATAAGGGGATCTATATAAAAATAAATTTAAAAATTAAAGCATAATGTATGTTTATTTTCTTCACCCAAAAAGAATGTTAAAATATTTGCGGATTTAACATCATTTAATATACATTAGATTAAAAAAAAAAACCCATGAGACTGAGATCATTTCTCTTTCATCTGACTTACCTCCTTTTGTTCTCCCCCCACTTTACCCTGTGTTCTGTTTGTGTCTCTTCATATATATCAGTCTTCTTTGAATGCAGATACAAGAAGCCTTTGAAGAAATAATTCCCCAAATTACTAAGAATTTCTCATAATTATTTAGTCTGATTTGCTGTCAGATGTTCAGATTAATTATTTCAGAAATTAAATTAATTTTGTAAGACAAAACTTTAGTCATTCAAAGACAGGGAATAGAAAGCAAATGAGAGGAGGCTGGGCAGCCCCTCCTGCAGGCAGCCTGGGTCTCTGTCCCAGCCCCAGCTACTATGTCACTGGCCTGGAGTTAGCGGTGAGTTGTGCAGACCAACAACCTTCTCTCGTTGGTGACGCCCATAGTGGTGATGGCAGTGACCAGATGGGTCCTGAGGAGGCTCTGGTAGACTGGTCTTCTTTCTTCTGTCCCAGTCCACACAATCTCCTGCTCTAGTGTGACCCCACGGGCTCCTCACAAATAAATTTCCCCGACCCTCCTCCTCATCCCTAGGCACACCCCACACAGGAACTTCAGAGTAGCCCTGCCAGATGCACAGACGGGCTCTCATGCTTGACCTCATCCTTATTCTAGCCCCTTCGGTCACATTTGCAGTTTCTCTTAAAGGGAAGAGTCAACCAGTCACAAAGTCTGAAAGAGAGGCAGAGCACAAACTCTTCCTTCCCTCGAATGACACCTTCTGCACAGAACAAGTGCTTCTTGAAGAGGTTTTCTACTGCAGTGAGATTTTTCTGGAAAATTCATCACCTCTTGGGACAAACAGCTGCATGGTGGGTGACCAAGGCGCAGAGTGTTGCGGCTTACTAGAGACATCCTTAAGCCCACCACACCTTTCTATCTGTTGTTCTTACCATTTGTTGGAAGATCATAAGACTACATTTGGCCCACAGGCTAAGAAAATATAGCTTGTTTTCTTGTGATTTCTATGAATTAAAGATGACAGATGAGAATTATGAGAAACTCCATAAACTATGTGTCATTGTATTCTAACAGTTCTCGTTGTCCTTTTTCGCTTTGTTGTGGTTGATTTAGTGCTGAGGTACGGAAAAGGTTTGTGTGATAGGAGTTTATCTAAGGCAACAAAAATAAAGAAAAATAACCATTTTTATCTATGGCTATGGCAGATGTAGAAGATACAAAAATCATATCATCCTTTTGGAGATAATCATGTTTTTTATCAATTCAATCAGCTTTTTAGTAGTTTGAAATTTATTTCTTCGCAGAAAGGTAATGAAACATTCTTTCCTGATTTGGAAAATTCCTTGTCCTGCCTTTGCAAAGCATAGGGTGACATTGTAAGTGCACACTGGACAAATTCCAGACTGAAAGTGGTACAAAAAACTTATCTTTTGGGGTAACACTGGGCTTCACCTGGAGGCTTCTCTTCCACTGTGGCGCTGATGATGACGTAGCTCCATTTTAAATGCGTCTATGTGGAGGTGGTAAAGATGGCAAAGTATTGGCCCCTCAGAGAGTTATGGCGATTGCTCTGACCCGAAAGGTAGAGAGTTAGAGCTGACGGGAGAGCCGCAGTGCTGCGGAAGTGCCCCAAGCAGCAGATACTCTTTCATTAAAGTGTTACCATTTCTCTATGTCCTTTCCTGTAATCGTTTGTGGACACAGTTTAATCTCACTCTACAGCTCTAAATAACTTAAATCACCACAAGCCACACTTAACCTGAAGAATGTGAAGTACAGTTAGCCACTGATTTACTGCTCCAGTGAGTGTGCAAGAGAGACCAGCCTCGTGGGCTACATAATAGGTAGGCACATGGGTAAGAGCTTGCTGGGAAACGGGACTAAGAGTGAAACGAGACCTTTGACTTGAAACTTGTCATTTTATTCCACATGATCTAATTTTCCACGGCCTAAATTTTTAAGATTATCTAGAGACCAAACTTATGCATTCTTCTTGACAGAAAATTGTCAAATGTTTCCAAATTTTGGTACCAAGAGAAAACACACAATTAGCAATTTGATAGCTTTATTTATTTGTGTACATTTTTCTCACAAGTCTATTACACTTGCATAGCAAATGTGCTTCATTCTTTTGAGAATCCAATTTATCAGCCCAATCTACCAGCCTATCATTTTTATTCAACTGAAATCTCATAATAGTTTAACTGAAAACTCAGACTTAAAACATATCCAGACCCCTGTTCTCCAAGGAGGATATGTTCCAAGACCACAGGGAATGTTTAACAGATAGTGACATATCCTATATTTGTCATGTTTTCCTGTATTATGTATCTATGACAAAGTTAAATTTATAAATTAAGCATGATAAGAGATTAACAACCATGACTGATAGTAAAATAGATTAAAGCAGTTTGACGTAAAAACAGGTATGTGAATATATTCCTTCTGTATCTCTCAAAACTATTTTATGTTCAGCTTTGTACTTCTGGAAAGCACTTCACGGTTGTCTTTGGCATATCCAAACTGTCAGCATCACTACTCGTGCGCTTTAGGATCATCATTGCAAGAAGTGAGGGTCCTTAAACGCAGGGACTGCAAGCCTCGCCAGTCACTCTGGTAACTAAGATGGCCCCTAAATGGCCTAGGAAGGTGTCATTCAGCGCAGGTGACATTCAGGGTAGATGTGCTGGACAAGGAGATGATTCACATCCCGGAGAGAACTGATTGCCCGTCATGATCACACTACTCAGAAGAACAACACGCAATTCAAAATATAAATTCTTTTTGTTTTTGAAAATTTCCTAATATTTCAGACCAGAGTTGACTGAGGTAACTGGATATTTGTCAACTTTCCCATTACTGGGACAAATTACTTAATTCCTGAAATTCAAAGGCACGTGATTTCTGAAGTTTCTCCTCGTGATTGCCAGCTTCAGAAACATTGTGGCGGAGAGAGGAAAGCAGAGGAAAGCTGCTCACTTCCCAGAGGCTGCAGATTAGGGTGTGGAGGAAGAGCACTAGAGATCAAGGGGCTGAGGAGTAGGTACGTTCCCCAGAGTTAAGCTTCCATAGTCTCCTTCCGCTGAACACATCTCACTTCGTAATGACGCGTTCAGGGTTATTATGAACTCATCCGTAGCTTACCAGCTGCTGAGGTAAATACCCTCAAAATCTGTTATGCATTATATCTACATGTGCCCCCAGCATTTCAAGCACTTATAGGTAGAACTTTTCAGAAGTGGCTGAATCTACATTATATGAT
Source organism: Dinomys branickii (assembly GCA_004027595.1). Classification (NCBI taxonomy): domain Eukaryota; kingdom Metazoa; phylum Chordata; class Mammalia; order Rodentia; family Dinomyidae; genus Dinomys; species Dinomys branickii. The sequence continues at coordinate 12,609 of PVLD010013271.1, read as the reverse complement.
ACTGAATTTAGGGTGTGTGATAACTAAATTAGCATAGTTCTAGGGGTGAATAATGGATGGTGTTCTGTGATGTCCTGATTAATCTTGATCCCCACCATATGGGTGGCACCAATCCGTAGGTCTGTAGCCTGTATGAAATGTAAAGGGATAAAAGAAAGCAGGCATGCTGCTCGCTGCCGCCTGCAGCCTCCTGCCTGCTCTGCCACAGATTGTTTCTCCTCTGCCATATCACCTACTGTGCAACCCCGCCTCAGAGCCAGCTGACTATGAACTGAAACCTCTACGGCTGTGAGCTGAAAAGCACCCTCCTCCTTTAACTTGTGGGTGTCAGGTACCGTGTGTAAGTGACAAAAACGTATTGAAGACACAATCCAAGTAAGAGACTCTCCAGGAGTGTCTCAGTCCAGTCAAGGTGGGGATCTAGATCAATCAGAACACAGCAGAGCACCATGCCTTCCTCTCATCTTCAGACCGAGGTTCACTGGCAACGCTTGCACAAATCTATAGACTCATATTTGTATAGTACAATCTAGAGCACCCCAGGCCTGGACAGAAGAGGCCTGAACCACGCTAAAATAACCATTGTTTTACTTTGGTAGCAGAATCTAGACCCAGCTCTGAGTACCTGGGCTTCTTCAACCCAGATCAACTTATCTCCATTCTGATAACACAACTTTTATGACTTTTTTGTAGTAAGTTTTTGAATAATTTAGTAAAAGTCTTAATTTCTAATAAAAAAATCTCCCTTTCTTTGTTCTTAAATTCTGCCCTGGACAAACTTTCTTCCTTCATTATCCCTTACCCCCAAGTCTATTTTGGCCTTCCACTCAAAATGACATAATTTACTCAGACATATTGGTCCCCAATTTGTCACAAGGCCCCATCTAGTTTCAAGAGAGCTGGAAAAGATGGCTTTCTACATGTACGTGAGGGTGGAATGTGAAAGTCTTTTGGTGAATGGTTAGTGCTGCTCCCATCAAACCAAAGAAACTTGTTAACAAGTCACACTTATCCACAGCCTTAAGTGGGATTTTAGTCACAGGAAGAATTCTCTTGAAAGCCAAAAAGTGCTGTGCAAACTTCTGTTGCTGCCTGGACACTTTGTAATGCTTTCCTTTTCTGCATGGCTCTTGACAAATGTTTAGTAGCACATTTGTGGTTATGAGGATTATAAATTAATAAAGTTGGAATAACAGTAAAAATTCCACACAGTTTAAAACTTTTATCATTTGAAACAGTTCATATTTATTCATTTCAAATTGCTAAGCCTAAGGTTGATTTATTAATTCACATGCTAATTAAATATAATATGATTTTTTTCAGTGGGCTGGAGGGAGACAGAACCTGGAGTCAAACTGTGGACAGAACACTAGGTGCTAACCATTAACTTGTCCTTTCTCCAGATCACTAAGGATTAAATAGCAGGATGTCATTATACCTGCCCCTCGAATGCTTGACACCCCTGTGTGGATATTTTCCCTTTCTGCCACCAAAGACGTCTCAGTTTTGGGCTCAAGATTACTGTCTATGCTCATTGCATTCTGAATTCCTTACTGCTTACCTGTTTGAATAATATATGCTGGCACTTTCTAACGCAAGACTTTGCACTGGAGTCTTCATTTCAACAGCTCGCTGAGCAGTGATGATGACCTGCTTCACCAGCTTTACTTCCAACACACTCGGCAGTGCCTGTGCAATCTGCACATGAAGCCTAGGGTAGACTCCACAAACTGGCCCTTCCAGCCTGCCCTGCGGGGCCACAGCTAATAGGCTGTCCTCTCCCCTGCTCCCACGTAGGGCACAAAGTACACACACAGTGCCTTTGATATCCGTTAGGAAACCTCTCTCTAAACATTGAACGGTTTTGCATTTGGTCCATGATACGTGGAAAATAAAGAGACACACACAAATCTATCTACTATTCCATAAATTCTCCTAAGACTTTGCATATACATAAAAACTTAATACTTCCCAGGACTGCTGTTGAATTTTGAAAAACTTTTTAGTAGTTTTCTAAGGAATAGAGATGGTAAACTTGTATGTGGAAATATATCTCTTAATAAAGAAACCCTTGTTTTCCAAGGGAATTTAATTTTTAATTAGTGGATCATATTATTCCAATTAAATAGAAGTATAATTATACAAATAGTATATATTTCTATTTGAAAATAATCTCACTGTTCTTACTTGGACTTGCTGGGAGGTAAAATTAAAAATAACCAACTAAAAAAGTTAAACCTACAAGAACAGAGCTTTACCAAAAGTAAAGATAACTCACTATATGTACATTTGTTGTTAAAATATAAGGTTTTCTGAAAACTTTTCTCTAGGGAATTTTTATATGAAGCTTTTGATGTTGATGTTAAAAACTATAGTGATCATATTTTTCTGCATAGAGACTATGAGTTTACTCATGTGAGGTTTGTAAAAATGTTTTTTTTTAAATGTTGATAACATTATAATAATGTTAAAATATTTCCTGATAATAATAAAAATATTTTTTTCCCTTGGGATCCCTAAGTGAGTCTAGCACACAGCTGAATGGGAATCAAACTACACTTTATGATTATTTGTACAGTATACTTTATGATCATTTTGGCTCATTCAAATCAACAATAAAGCAAGATTCATTGACATTATCTTAAATGGCTTCCTTTAAAACTATAGTAAAATCTTATTCTTCATCCTTGATTTTTAATCTTGGAACCCAGACGTTAAGTGAGGAAAAAGAAGATATGGCCTATCCTCATAGCAGACCCTGACTCACCTACTTAGCTCTGGGTACGAGATAAGAGAGGATGCCTTGTTGAGTAGGGCCCACTCAGGTAGTATGGGTCCCTGTCAAGAAAGCACAAAGTCAACCTGTTGCCTGTCGGGCACAGTCAATTATGCACTGGTATAATATGGCAAGATGAAGCAGTCCTGGTTTTAACCAGTTAGATGAAGTGTCAAGCAGGGCCACTGGGGAATAGGAGTGGACACGTGTCTCCCACCATCTATGATATTAGAGAAGAGAGACGCTGTAGTCAGGGTTTACAATGGGAAAAACTTAATACAGGACACAGAGTTACAGGATTATTTTGTAATATTCATCCTAAGAGTTGAATACAAAAGAGTGCAGGAGATATGTTGACACTCTAGAGACCCAAGGAATCTCAGGGCCTGGATCCCACGGCAATGGCCTCCATGAGTCTATCTGGAGGCCTAGAGCCCACAACAATATTTCATGCAAGTCTATATGAAGGATCTGTCTTGGGGTAGTGTTACCCCTTAGTTATTGCGGACTTAACAGGTCTACAATCTCCCAAAAGAGTAGATAGTGAAAGCTGAATAAAAACAACAAATGATATGATTTCAGGCCTTCTGGAATATCAAAACCCTCTCACAGAATTTGAGATTCTCTTGGGCTAAGACCAAGGTCTTCTCTTGGTGGCCTGTATTTATTTAGTTATCAGAACAAGGGAGGGGAACACTCAAAAAGGGTGGGAACTGCTCAAGGGCTTCTCCAAGTAAGGCATTATATTAATTTAGGAGGGCTATATTAACTCCAGGCAGGTCTCCACCTAGAAGTGAGATGCCTGAGGCTACTGTCTTTATCTAGTTGGGGTTGAAGCCAGGTATCCTTAGTTGGGACCTTGTCATCTTTTGATGTTGCACGGCTTCACATGCCATTACAGGCCTTAGTAAGGATCAGTGACTCACAAAAGTTCACTTACTATGAATCTGCTGCCCATCTCCAGAGAAGGGGCCTAGGCTTTGGACAGACTCACAAGTAAACATGGAAAGCCAATGGGTTAATTTAAGTCTTGCTCAGGGCTGCTTCACAGTGTTCTCCATCAGATCTGCACTGGAAAGACCCAAAGGTCAGTGGTGGAAGCTAGAAATTCTACACCAGTTGGTTGAAAGGTCTGTGCCAGCAGGCTGGGGGATCTGTACTTAAGTGAGGAAGTGACTCTCACAGTAAGGAATAGGGCTCCCCAGAGAGGACCTGCAGCCATTCTCAGTGACAGCAAGGACCTCCAGTCCTCCAGTCATGAGGACAGCCCGAGTTCACATCAGGAAAACCAGCCTGATCAGCTTCTCCAGGAGGATCAACAGCGCCATCTTCTGCTCCACAACCCTCGGGTGGGCCTTCCACACCCAGCACAACTCTGATTCAGCTCAGCTGGGTGTTACAAGCTGGCTGTTAGTTAATGCAGCACAAGAGGGGACTTCATTTGTTTCACATAGTAGTTCCTCTAGTATCCTGACCCCTTTCTGAGAGGACTGGAGAGAATCTAAGTGAATACTGGAAGCACAGTGTGGGGAACCACTCAGACTGCTTCAAAGCTCAGGGGTATCTAAGGAAACCTGGGCATGTGACCCCACTTGTCTAGTGCAGGCACACATTGGGATATAGTTAAATAACCATGACTTAGCACAGGTAAACATGCATGCTCTGGTTATGGCACTCTGTAGGAACGTAAGTTGATGAGATAACAACCTGCATAATAATTACACAGTAAAGCTGTGCTCTTGCACTTCGCTCTGCTCCATGCTGCCTGCTGTTCTTGGTCGTGTCTTGCACATGTGAATTTTTTAACCTTAGGATCTCACCCTTGAAAATCTCCCTTGGGCCCCCTGATTGCACCAACATACAATCTTGCACAGTAAGATCTGTGCTACAGAGTTCACCCAGTAGGGTCAATATACATATCTACATGGTAGAATTGCTTCAGGCATATATAGTTACGCATTACAACTATTTGAAACACTTAGCCACTTTAATCTTTTGTGTATGTTACAATCCCTTTTGTACTTTTTGCCAATGGAACACTTTCTACCAAATATTGTATCAACCTATACAATAATTCCAGCACTTGAATGTGTTATTATACTGATGTGTTCTTTGCAGTGTAGAAATTCCCTGAGTATCACCATCAGGCATCAAAATTTTTAAGGATTACAGATACCTTCCATTATTCTTGTGTTGAAATATCACTGATTAGTGTCTTAGAATATTACTAATTTTGTATTAATATTTACCTAATTTAAACTAAACTCCACTCACAATTGCAAATTATCCTTAAATTGCTATTTTGTTTCTAATTCAATTATTTAAAATTTTTCTTCTAAAATTTAGAAAAATACTATATATAGAAAACGGAATAAAAGCCACACACATACCTTCCATCAAACTAAGCAGCCATTAATATTTTTCTTTCTAAAAGTTTTATTAAAAAGAGAATTGAAGTGATACCTGTAATTAAACCTTGTTCCTGTTTCTCAAATTTTCTAGCCCTTGTGGCAAAGATTGACATATTTTACTTGCTTGTTAGAACTTACACTACATTTTCATATATCATTACAATATTAATGTTTGAAATGCATATTTTGAATCACTAGGTACTTTTTTACTACACACATTAACACTGACTCAATCTTACAATTTTAAAAGTTTTCATGGCCATGTGTGCGGCTCATTAACTGCAGTACATTGTAATTTTACATAATGTGAATAAATAATCTCACACTTCTTTTACGGAAAAGAAAAGTTAGGTCATTTTCATGGTTTTCAATTTAAGGCTGTAATAATTATCTTTGTCTTTTTATTCTCAGCCAGAGGCACCAAACTGATTTACTGGGTCAAAGAATATGTGCATAACCAACTTTTCTTAGTATAGTTAAATTAATTTCCAAAGTACAGCGATTTAACTCTTGTCAGTAAAATTATAAAAGATTCCATCTCTCTACACTCTTACCAAATAATGCTATGTGTTATCAGACATTAATTTCTTCATTATGATTGATGTGAGACAATATCTAATTGTTGTAATTTATTTTCCCAAAATTTCTAGTAAAAATTGGTTGCTCCTGTCATTTCTCCAGTTCTCTCATGCATTTTTTACTAATTTGCAGAAATTTTTCCCCAATTTCTTGTGCTCTTAGTGCTCACCTCAGTAGTGTTTTCCTCTACCGTTACAATATAGTTATTCTCTTATACTCCTTTTCAAAACATTTTCCTTTTCCCGCATCTGTGTTTCAAATTTGCTTGAACTTTGTTACCTGGCATGCAAAGTAACAAGGTCATCTTAATTATATTTCTTTTTTCTTATGTATAGCTCAGCTTTCTTTCCTCACTGATTTACACTGTCCACTCCGTCTCATATAATGATTGATCTGCTTCTGAGACTTATTTTGCTGAGTTTTCATTCCCAACTCCATGCCACGGTCACACGTTCTTAATTACTGCGGACTTACCAAGTCTTGGTGATTACCTCTGTCACAGAGGATAAAAATGGGTTTTTCATTATCACCTGTTCTGGGTAAGAGACCTGACTACTTCAACTTCTGAGGCAGAGGTTGAAGAGCTCAGTGTGACCTTCCCCATGCAGTCATGGGCCTTCCCCAGCAGCCCCAGGAGGCTCCGCAGAAACCATGGCACCCTGCTGTGTGCTGCACCTCTCTCCCTGTCTCGCTTTGACCATGACGAGTGCATGACGTCTTTTACGACATTTTTTCCACCAGCATAAAGAGACTCACGGATTCCAGGGTCTCTTTTCTGTCCATGTGACTCTGAACTTCATTTTTCTTTGTGTGTGACTGCATCCTAAGCCCCAGCCCATGGAAAGGCACAAATATTTAATCCCATGTGTCTTCACATGTAACCTCTCTCAAGCTCACCGGTATCTCCTCCGTGGATTCCAAGGGAAGCTTCTGTTTTCTTAACTTGTCACTTTATTCACTATATTTCTTCTTCTCCATCTTAATTTTAAGCTCTTCATATCGTGCATTCTAAGAAATTTTCTTCCACCTTATATGTTTTCTTAATAACTAATACTTAACCAGTTCATTGTGCCTTTATTAAATTATTATATTCTCTACTTTTAGGTTTGCAGTAGATTAGAGGAGATATCGGACATGTTTTTCATATTTTCCCATTCGATCTTCTGTGAAAAGAAGAAGAAAATTACAGTGAAAACAACACTGAGAGAGGTTTTCAGGGTGAAATCAGGAGAAGGGGTGACGCTGTTTCCTGAAATGGGGGCTACAGTCACCTCCATCCTTTGGCCACAAGAACTTGAAACATATTTTCTTTGCCCAGGTTCATATTCCGGAGTTTGATAGCCTTTTAAATGTTCCTGTTGTCACGTTCAGATTTCTCAGCCCCAACTGCCCGCATGTCAGGAACCGCGCTCCTAGGTGGGACTCACGGAGTCCCTCCACGTGGCCTCAGGGGGATGGCAGCCTCCGCCCTGCGCCAGCCTGGGTCCCGCAGCTGCAAGCGCGAGCAGCACAGGCAGAACCTGTCTGTGCCCTTTCAGCTCCTTTCGCATTTACCACACTTGGTTATTTACCCGTTTCGTTTGATCTCAGCTGAGTATGTGAATGTGCTGGGTACAGTTTTCTCAAATGTCGGTATTTAAAATTATGCAATATACCACATTGACAAAATGTGAAATCAAATGACTATTTAGCTTTATTGAATGACATTAACCTGTCAAAAGAATACTTATTCTAATAACCAAAAGCAAAAAGGTTAAAAAATAAAATCCATTATTCTGGCAATTTAGGTGATGTCACAATGATGTGCTCCAATTTCTTTAAGGTATGCAGAAGTCTAAATTTGATCACAGAAAAAATGTAAATGACATCAGATAGTATTAAAATTTCCCAAAATAAAACTGGATGGGAGGAAGAAGTTTTAGTGCTCTGCAGCATGATAGGATATCACATATGTGTTACATGATCTTTAAAGAACTAAAAGAGAGCAGGACATGGTTGCTCACCCCTACAGTCACACTGGGGAGGCTGAGGCTGGAGTGTCCTGAATTTAGGGCAAGGCCAGGCTACATAACATGTTCAAGGCTGGCCTGGACTACATAAGAGGACCATGTTTCAAATTTATAAAGCCAACAAAATGAACCTGAAAAAGAGCAATTTGAAGGCTTCCAATACAACAACACATGTTTGCAGTAGAAAGCTGGACTGAGTGACGTACTTTTATAATATAACTAGAGAAGGTGGACACATAATAAACACCAAAGCATATGTGTCACTGTTGTCACTGTTATGCTTGGGTATTATAGTTGCAAATATTTATTTCTATTGAATTTATTTCTAAGAAAATGGGAAAATTATTGATTTCTGCCTTCTCTACTTTTCTTGGTTGACAAGATTGAACTTCTCTATTTTGAAAAGTTGTCATTTCCTGGTTACATTAAGGAAAAGCAATTTAGAAAAGTTTTTGCTTTCATGTTTTGAAAAATAAAATTTTCACTTCTCCCTAGAGTGCAATTCTCTTTTTACTTTATTTTAAAGATAGAAAAAAAAACCCTAAAAATGATACAGAATTTCAAAATAAGATGATCCAAGAAATTGCAAACTTTGATATATTGTTTAGCATATTTAGAAACATTGCTTATGCTCTAGTTATTTGTGGGCTAGGTGACAGCTTCACTATAACCCACAGTGCTCCTACTTGTGCGTACCGCATGTGACTTTCCTCTGATTATAAGGCCATTGCTTTAGATTTTGGTAATGATTGATTATTTAATTCATTTTAAATAAGTTTTTAATTTAAGAAATACAAAGTAAGTTTTGAAAGGCTAAATTCCAATGAAACAAGCTTCATTACTCTGGGAAGAAATGAGTCATAAAGACTCACCTCAAGCATGAGGTCATGTCACCAAGAGAGCATGTAAGAAAGACTAGAGGGAAACCCCTGAAAGTCTGTGTGTGCAATACTTTCTGTATTGAGTCTCCAAATCAAAATTAGCAATTAACACTATCATTGTTTTAATTTTAGATTGTTAGTAAGATATTCATCCATGTGATGAAAGAATTTATTCTCTTTAAGCAAGTAAGTGAAGGAATATAAAATGTTCACAATAGTAATAGACTTGATTACATATGAGCATATGGAGCATTATAAAATGAGTGTGCTTTAATAGTGGAGATTAACAATTACTTAGAAAATGATGGTGGAAATATTTTCTATTTGCCAAAACATCAAAATTTAACCATACAGTTATAAAATATATTCCACATGAACTAAAATTACAAATCCCATAACACTAAAGCATCTACACATTGAAAGAAAATAAGGAGGACCTTGAGAAGAAATTATTACTTCAGCCATTTCTTTGGAATGTCTGTTATTTAAAGGTGAATATTCAGGGGTTGGACGTGGAGGGTCTATCGAGGTTTAACATCAGATGCAAAATAATAGAACTCTATGGACTAAGCACATACATTTCAGTAAAGCTTCAGTAAATTTAATTCTCAATATCAAATCAATTGGAAATTTGCAAGTTATGTAATTAAGATGTTTAATTTGCAAGTTTAATGATAAATAAGACTTTTATGACTGTAATGCATTTTTTAACTAATAAATGAGAAAATAAATGACATAATATTAAGGTTTTAAGCCACATAATTTATATCCATTTAATATCCCCATCTTCCACAGTGCTGTATTATTAGAATTGAATCAACACCATGACAGATGCTTAAGGTATAAAGATATACCTTGTAATTTGATGATTTTTATATTTAAGTAGATATGGTTTCTTAGAGCACTTGAGTAAAATATTATTGGTCATTGCCAAAATATTTTTAATTACTTCCTGTACATTAAATGATTATATGCTATTAACTGGAGCATTGTATCTATTAGTTTGCATAAAGAATTTAAATATGATCCAATTTGGTGGTGTACAGATTTATCTTGAGGACCATGGGGCTCAAATCCAGCTTGGAGGAGGAGAAACAAAACTCCAGACAGAGGCAGAGGAAGGTTTGCTGACCCTGCTGTGCCCTTCCGTGGAGTACTTTTGTCTTGTATGTGATTAACGAAATACTTCATAGAGAGAGAGCTCTCTTGTTCTATTAATAGAAAGAGTACAGAATAAATAATTCCACGGTAAGAAATAGTAAATGTTCTCTTCCCCAGTGCTGTTAGGTCTTAACCCTTGGAATCTGTAAATGTTACCTTATTTGGAAAAAGGTTTTTGCATATAGTGTGTCATTAGAAAAGGATCTTGACAGAGGGAGATTTTCCTGAATTTTGAAGGCAGTCTGAAATACGAGTACATTTATCTTTGTAAAGGGAAACTTAAATCAGTGGAGAAGGCCTGGCAGCTATGGCGAAATCTGGCCAGCTCTGGAGGAACCCCAGATAGTGGAGCTCATTCCTAGGTGTGCCTAGGGGGACATGGAGTTGCGGCCTGAGGTCCCCTCTCATCCCCATCTCTTGCCCTGGCTCTGTTCCCCAGCGCCCTTCTGGAGGCCAGGAACTGCATGGCTTTGCTGTGCCACCTCCACAAGTTCTCTGCCTTGGAACCAGCCTATCATGGACCAAGCCCATTAGCAAATTAAACCTCCATTGTAAGTTGTTGGTTCCGGGAGTTGTGTTTCAGTTCTGACAAAGCTGACTTATACAGGAAGCCTTGAAAATGGAACCAAGAGGGTATTGAAGACATTGATCTAGAGCACTGGTACGGTGCATTCAGGGGGTGCGGCACCCACAGAAAGCTGGACAGTCAAAGGAGCATATTACCCACCTTCTCAGAGGACAGCACCTTGATCTTGATGTAAGTGGTATTGACTTAAGAATTCTGGCCTTTCATAAAAGAATAAATTTCAGCTCTTTTCAGCCACCCTGGTTTGATCATTTGTTACAGAAGCTTCAGAAAGTTAAATTAACACCAGTCACGAACACTAATCAAGTCCAGCTCTATTCAATTTTCATTTGGGGAAATTTAAGTCCATAGAAATAGACAAACATTCAAGAACACAAAATCAACTGCGATGAAAACTGCACCATTACTCTGGTCTTTCTTCTTTGAAGTTTTAGTCTAACCTTTGCTTTATGCTCATTGCCAGTATTAGTACCAAAGATAGTAAGAGTATTAACTGAGCTGGAAAGGTAGAAGGGCCCTTTCCACCCAGTTCCCAAATTTTACCTATTTCTTATGGAAATTCTCTTTTTATCGAAGAAAACTTATTCTCCCCTGAGATTTAACTATTTAGTCAAATGTATAAACTGAGTAGGCACTGCGACTCGACTCGAGTTACAGAAGCAAACAGAGCTTTGACTTCATGGGACTTGCAGCTATATAGGATGAGAAACCGATCTGCACATGACAGTAATTTGGTAGCACAACTGTAGGAGTTGCCATTGGACTGCACATTAAGGTATCTAAATTTGCCTGAGACAGCTTGTCGAAGACTGTGACAGAGATAAAACAGACATGTGTTATGTTCTGCATGTGTGTGTGTGTGTGTGTGTGTGTGTGTGTGTATGTCTGTGTGTGTGTGACTGGGTATATGTGATGGGGGCTCACAGACCATTTGGGGAAGCCCATAAAGTTTCCCGTATTTGTGACTTCTGAAGTGTACTGGGAAGTCTAAACAGAGCAGTAGAGCTGTGGAGAGAGCAGCTGGTCACGGAACTTACCATGGAGGGTTGGAAACTGAATGGCAGCCATTGAAACTGAAATGGAGAAGGTGCTGAGGTGCACGCAGAGAGAAAGACAGTGAGGCAGTTTTCTGAAAAAGACTTATTTCAGGTGTGGATTGAAGGACAACATCACTGTGAACAGAGGCTTGAGTCTTTTAGACGCATTGATAAGAAATCTGTGCCAAGAAAAATAACAGCGCTGATTCAGCTCTTCTAGTAGATGGCAACTGCAGAGGAAAGACTAATCTTTTTAGGACAGAAATTACTATGGTTCAATTCACATTGATCAAGATATGGAACCAGCCTAAATGCCCATCAATAGATGAATAAATAAAGTTTACTATATATATAATAGAGTATTACTCACCCATAAAGAATAAAATTTTGTCATTTGCAGGAAAATTGATAGCTTTGTAGGTCAAGAACTAAGCCAAAATCAGAAAGAAAATTATTATGTGTTCTCGTTAATATGTGTCATTTCAAGAAGATGACAGGAAAATAGAAGACAAATTATTATTAGATAAAAGGATAAGGGAGAGGTGGTGTAAGCTAGTAAGGGAATGGATCCTATCAAACTATTATATGTGTTGAAATTTTTTTTTAAAAAAGGAAGCTGGGAGAGGGTGGAACAAGAAGGTGATGGTGGGACGTGAAGGAAAAACACTGAATAAAGGTTAAACACTGTGATAATTACTTTTGTGTCAGCTTGAATAAGAAATAGCTAAAAGATTGGTTTGGCCCAGCTCAGGCCCTATCTGGGTGATGGATGTACTGAGGAGGGAAGACCTGCCCTGCCATGAGCACCAACAGCAGGTAGGTTTGCAGCCTGCATGGAGAAAAGTGAGAAGCAGGCTTCTTCAGACGAGCTCCAGGCTTCGCCACTGCCTTTGGTCCTCACTTCCACGCTTCACCGCAGACCCCTTGGCTTCCTCACAGGACTCACACGGGTCGCTGATGGAGCTCCAGACCTGCCCCTGCTGCCTGGACCCTCTGTCTGTAGCTCGCAGGCAGCCCCTTGGCAACCTTCCCCACCTGGGTGCAGGTGGCCTGGCAGGCCTCTCTGTAAAGATGTTCCCCTAGTCAACCCTAATGGAAACAAACAGCATTAATTTTATCTCAAAACAAAAGGAGGGCTGGGGATATAGCTCAGTGGAATAAGTGCTTGC